>WBMZ01002945.1:0-59187 GCA_013400975.1 Atrichornis clamosus
GCGCCGCCCGGCCCGGCCCGGCCGCACTCCCGGCGGGGGCAAGGAGGGACGGAGGGAGGCGGCCGGGGCGGCGCGGGAAGCAGGGGCAGGGTAAGCACCTGACTCTGCCCTCCCGGGGTAGCGAGGCCGGTGAAAGCGAAGGCTGTGCGCGCCATCCTACAGCAACAATTGCTTTGCAGGTGCTGGGTCTCGCGCAGCCTCCGTCCCCCTGGGAAGCAGGCAACACTTTTCCACGTTCACAAGTTAAGGATGATGCTAGTGAACGTTTTATTTTTCTGCATCTCTGTATTTTCCAAATCTAGAATACATATATGAATTCACAACACAGAAGCTCTTGTCCAATGGGGACTCCAGGCTCATATATTTGCTGAGGATAACATCTCATTTCTGCAATTCATTGCTTGTCAGAAGGCTGGAAGTCACTGCTCAGCTGCTGCTTCCTTGCAGGGGAATGCTGTTTATATGGAAGAGTGTTGCTTGCACCCTGAGTTACCATGCTGCAAAAACACCGTGCGGGGCTTTGCTCTCTTGGCAGAATTGTGAGCCATGCTTTCATTTGCCGAGCATCCATGCCCTGGCCTTCCTACCTTCACCTCCCTGTATGTTGTCAGAACCTGTACTCTGAAGGGACAGTGTTCTCCCCAGCAATTTAGAGAATACAGGCATGCAGTGTGCACATGAGTATTACAGGTCAGCTGTGTGGTCACAGCACTGCTTTTGCAGCATTTCTGGCCAAGTGTTGTTAACTCAGGTAGCTCAGACTTCAGAGAATTCCATATTCATGCTGATTCTAGTCTATTTTATAGGACTTCTCCATTGTTAATCTTTTCATCTTAGCACCTTCTCTCCCCAATTTCTGCAATAGCATTCCTGGGATACAGTTCAGTTTCTCTGAACAGATAGTTAAGTGCAAATGAGGTGCTTCCAAAACTCCCAGAGTAACCACATCAACACCTTTTCAAGTAAGGTTTGCTGTTTTTCAAACACAAGCTGAGAACTGAAGCTATTTGAAGTACTTTCAGAATGACCACATCCATGAACCAGCAGCTGGGCTGCAGACAGCCAAGAAGAGAACAGATGGCCACTGCTTTGGTCCATTTTGTTACCAACATCATTTATGAAGTGAGTTTTCAGGCATCTGAGGTTTAATCGTGCCAAGAGGATGAATGCTCCCAGCTTGAGACCATGTGAAGATACTCATTTACAGTACTGAGCCATAAGAAAAAAATCCTATATGGGGTTCTGTGAGGGAAAGACTGAAACACAAAACACAAGGAAGATTATTCTGGCTACTTTCTTGATCTTCTCAAGTCTCTCTGTAAACATGAGAGTAAAGGCTATGTCTGAAAAAAGTGACACTCTGTCACCCCAAACCACCAAATAGTTGGAGCTGGGATCTTCAATCCACACCAAAACTTGGCAGAGTTGGTCTGGGTGATGCTGCCAAAATAAGAATTTCAACATCTTTCTTCCAGCTGCCTGACAATACCTAGTACCCATGGTGTTCCCCTTCATCCACCCATAGGTGCAGCCAGCAGCCCCAGCTCATACCTCTGTTTTGCTTAGCTCGGTGGTCTACATGTTAAGCTGTTTTCCTCATTCCTATTTTCTTTAGGACTCTGTTTCTTCTGGGCTCGGAAGGGCTTCCAGTGGCCTTTTATATCACAGCAGGATGTAAAGGAGCTTTTCTTTTTGTCAGCATTTATACAAGTAACGAATCAAAGGAGGAGAAGAGTCTTGACCTGTAGAAAAAAGGTTGTGCTTAGTCTGGGGCCAGCCCCCACAAAATGGCTCTGCAGATTCTAACTGATATAATGCCTGTCCCCATCATGCTGTCCTAAAGGCTATCTTTGAGGATTTTTGGATCCAGGCCATGTTAGTTAACATTCACAGTCTTCTGACTCAGGACTTGACAGATACACTGCAGCAAATGACAGGGTATCTGACTAACTGCAAGAGGACATCTAACCTGTATGCAGCACTGAAATGTGAAAGCAGTGAAATGTACTCAAGGTCAGTCTTGGTACCACAGTTTTGGGGATACATAATTAGAACAACATTTCCTGTGAACTTTAAGGCTTCAATTACAAATTCTGAAATTAAGGACAAGGAACAGAAGAACACAAAGCTGCACATTGAAGCTTCCTAGAACCAATTTTCCGCCCCAGCAAAATACACACAGTTTTCTTGTGCAGCTTCTTCAGGCAAACTTTTGTCAAATGAGACTAAGATATCACTTTCTCCACATTTCAGCATCAAGCAAACTTAGCACAGAGATCTCTCCTATAATGTCTCCTGACAAGCACATAATGTACAAACAAATCCCACTAATTCCAGTGTGTAACCTGCAAAATAAGTAAGACTGGAAGCCATATTCTTGGAAAATTACTCTCTATGGTGAAGAAATGTCATGTCAAACACAAATCTGTTTGTCTGTACTCAGCTCAAGTGCAGGGTTTTCCATGGCCAGCCTACCCCCTAAGATTCTTCTCAATGTCTTTCAAGACAGCAACTGGGTTTTTTGGGTCTGGCTTTTCCAGGTAGTGACTACATATCATGTAGTCATCCTGTATAAGCCTAGAATTTAATTCCTATAACCCAGTGTCCTAGGACTTCCGGAAAGTAATTTTTTTTCTTGACTGGCTTTTGTTCAAATCAACTGATTTGTAACATAAATTTGTGATATTGAACTTTCTGTGATTTTTTTTCCTGCAGAAGGTCAAACTTAATAGAAAAATTGGAAGTACGCCCAATGGAAATCCATACAGCAGGTGGACTTTACCTATGATATATTTTCAGAAAATAAATATTGCTGCTTGTTGACATTACTTCTAATTTCCATAGGCTATATCTGGATCTTTCCTCCAGTTTAACAGGAATTAAAACAGCAAGACCCAAAGAGCAAAATATAATTCAAAACATGGAAGGATCTCATATACAGCTCTATAGAATAAACAGAACATTGGTATTTATGCTCTGGGAATTGTGTAAAGACAGTAATAGGAAACCATATTATTTAATATCTTCTATATTGAGGTTTATCGCAAAAAGAAAAATACTTGTGTTTTGCCCTTTTGATCTTTGTTTTAAAATTTTCATTCTTTAGGATAATAGTCAAAAATCCCACAAATTCTGAAGTGAGAAAAGTTCTGTCCACTTCTCTCTGCTCAGGAATACCAAATCTTATTTTGACTTTTTCTGTTGTTCTTAATTGTAGGCTGATTTAGAGTATGGCTCCTCTCAACCATGCAGAGTAGAGATTCTGGAGCTCCCTTAAACCTGGCTTAGAAGTGCAGGTACCTGAAGCAGTGTAGCCATGGCAGCACAGAGCTCTGAGTGGCCTAATTACTCTGCCAAGAAATAAATGGATACTGGTAATTCCCTGGGGAAAAAGAGGTTGAATTGTTAACAAAAAGAGTTTTTCCCTGAGGCACGTTCATTAAATAGGTGTTAGCAAGAGCCAGAGAACCTCAGGCTCTAACCTTAGAATAAAAATGTCTTTGTCCTTTGGCACTTTTGATGTCCCAGTCCTTCCAATTCTGCTGTCTATAGATAAAAAATAAAGATTCCAATATCTGATGGAAAACCTAAAATAAAACAAAACAATCCCCACGCCCAACTAAAATCTAAACATAAGATCTTCTTAAAAAGACAAATATAAAAAGTTTGTCCTGTCTGGAAACACGCATAGCTCTCCTGCTGGCAGCAGTGGAGTGGAGATGCTCGAGCATCCTGCCTCCATAGGACACATATCAGGGTCAGTCCCAGGAGCAATGTGAGGAGCACGTTCAGACCTCCTGTTTACTATGCCTGTAAAAATGACAGGGTATGTATGTACTTAAGGACAAGACCAAAGAAAAGAAACAAATGAGAGAAGATTTAGGGGAAGGGAATTTAATTCTGTTCTCTCATCTTCCACCAATCTTTGCTCATACACAAGACTGGACATGTATAGAGAAAGGTGAAGGGGTAATTTTATCAATCTGCTCACTTTCTTACAAGCTCAAAATACACACAGCCTTTCTTTCCAAAACTGGAGCCCAAGACTTCACTACAATTGGACACACAGTTTTTTATTTTACAAGTTGGATCTATTTATCTAGATTCCTGAGCTAAATCAAGTGAGAAAAATCCACATTATTTGGCTGACATTGCCTTTGAGATCAATGCAAGTTTAACTAGTTTAAGCACAGAGATGTAAAGCCATTTCAGAAACCATACCAAGTTTCTCCATGTGGAGACCTTAGAGAGTATTGTCAAATCACAATCTGTAGACTTGTGCCCAGTCTGACAAAATGCTGTTTGCCACAACTGAAATTTCTGTTTTGAGGCAACAAAAAGCCAGAAAATTCTGAGTTTGCTGTCTCATAACAGAGGCCAGTAAGTGGATGGTGTGTAGAGGCTAAAAGTTGCAATTTTATCACATTAATTTAAACACAAAAAAACAACAGGACACTTCTGAAATCCAAGCTGGTTTTCATTTTCAAATGTCCATATGCTACAGCTCAGATATATGCACCCCATTTAGAGCTAACCACACTGATCTGACTTTTCTATGCAGGCAAAGAAGCAATAGAGGTGAAAATCCTGCAGAGTCACCAGGATGTGATGCCCAATGATGAGCAGTAATTACTGCAGCAACACTTCAGCCATGAGTGTCAACGAAATGTCTGCCTTCCCTCTGACTTTAGAACAAAAAACTGGCTTTGCCTTTGTGGGGATTTTGTGTGTTTTCTTGGGACTTCTAATTATCAGATGCTTCAAAATTTTGCTAGACCCCTACAGCAGTATGCCCTCTTCCACGTGGGAAGATGAAGTTGAGGGGTTGGATAAAGGAACATTTGAATACGCTCTTGCATGAAAACTCACAGAATATCCTGCCTTAAATTTGATGTTGATTTCATTTTGGAAACCAACTGTTGTTACATTTGTTATACATTCCTGCATTTTGGAGATATGTTGGTGGCATCCATTTTGTTAAATAAATATTTGTTGCAAACTCAAAAGGCACTTTGTGTTGCTTTTATTTGATGAACAGTGCAATGGTAGATAAGAAATGGTTAACAGCAAACAAATACTACAATAACTCACTAGAAAGTTATCATGGACGGTATTTTAAGAATCAGATGATCTCGGGCTCTTCCAAGAAGGATCTCGTGTCTCCTCTGTCTCATGATAGGCTGGAAAAAAAGACAAAGAACAGAAAAGACAGGCTTATGAATGGTGAAAATTTAAGTGGTAACCCCCTCTCCTCCTCACTCAACACAATTTTCTGAAACTCAGTCTATACTTGTACACTGAGGATACAAAAGTGTAGGACAACAAAGGCTTGTAGCTTAGAGGAGGTGCCTGCAAGAGGTATATGTCCATGTTTTTATTCCACTTGGTTACAGAACATGATTCAGTTTGAACTGGAACCTAAACTGTCTAGTTAACACCTCCCAGCAGTAATTACACCAGCTTGGCAAGGCCAAAGCGGAGACAATCATGCTGCTTACCCATTTTTACCCAGCCCCCAGGAGGGACAGCATCCAGGGCTCTGTGCTCTGCAGCCACTGTCCTCAGCTGGTTCTTCTGCAATCGTGCAGAGGATATGAGCTGGACTGTCACTGATGAACTGGTCATGGGAGATCCTATCAAAGCAGAAGTGAAAGAGTGAAAGCAGAGACTCAAATCTGGATATTCAAGGTCACCCTCATATACACAGCTGTTTAGCAAGTGTGACAGTACTTGACAGAAACTCAATTCCGTTTTTAAGAAGGCTGGCATTAGAATTTTAGGCACTGTCACTTTGGCTAAACAGTTCTGTTTGCAATGAGGAGCTAAGACAAGGAGATCAGTTACAGCAGTTGTTTTCTTTTTCATGTATTCTGAAAAATACATGTATTCCTTTTGCCCTATATACTAGGCAGAGGCAGACAGTGGAACAGCAGACCTCAATTGCCATTTGGAACATGAAATACTTCGTTGTACAGAGAAGGACAGGAATCTCCTGTCTGAAAAATACAAGAGAGGAACAGCCAACATTAATCTACACTGGTTCATTCGAATTATAAACAATTTTATGAATGTAAGGGCTTTTCAACTGCTTCAGATTATACCTAAGAAAAAATGCCAGACACTCAGAGATTCAGTATATTGCATTTATCCTAGTTAATTTAACTATAAAATCCAAGGTAGATATGAGTACAATGATTCATGTCATTTGTTATTGCTGGATAGGATCATCCACTGCAGAGACCTGACACTGCCATTCTTTTTATGTACATCTAATCAGCACAGCTGAGCTCTGTGCTGTCAGGTTAGAGTGCTGAAGGTACTTAAGTTATCTGGGTTAAATATAGTTCAGTTATCTCTAAACTACACAGCAAACATAGCAAACATATCCAAAGAACCCCAATATTGTCTTATTACTTTTGTTCTTGACCCAGTCTATTGCTGGAAGCAATTATCAAATTCCCTTATGATTAAAAAGCTTCATTTCCTGCCTGCTCTTTTCTGCATCCCAAAAAGACAAGGAAGTCAGCCTTCCCAGAACGAATACAGAGAACATAATTTTTCAAAGGTTTTCCTTAAATATAGAGAGTAAAACTTTAAATGGGGTCAGGAGTAAATGGTTCAAAACCACATGTAGGACAAGAGGGCCCCCCAATGACAGATCCCACTGACTTCACTGAATCTCCTGCATAAAATGCACTGAGCAGATCCTGTTCGGAACTCTTGTTATCTGAATGACTGTATATATGCAGAACTGAAAGGTAGAGAGAACATGATCTGCGCACAGAATCGGGCATAGCCGGGAGGGAAATGGAGATAACAAAAGTATTTTCAGGCCCCCTTAGATATTTTGCAATGCCATAAACTCAGTAATTGTAATGGATAGGTACATTTGCTGGTTAATAGTTAACAAGCTAGAAGGCCTCTCTAAATCACCATCTAGAAATGTTTTGAAAGAGTGGGATTGGATGGTCTATTCAGTATATTAAGCAGGAGAAAAATCTGGCCAATAAGGCAGAGTCTGTAATGCCTCAAAGAGAGGGTCACACCACATGCATGAATAAAAGAGGCAGCCTGTCCTTCCCTAAAAACACAGGATTGAATGGTAAGTTAAATTACCCCTAATAAGGTAAACTTGATTATTTATGCATAATGCTAGAATACTAAACACAAAATTTATGGCACATAACAGCTCAGAGACCTCTGGAAATACATTGTGAAAACCAAAGTATTATTTTCAAGAACAGCAGAAAGGTAAGAGACTTTACTTTTCCTAGCAAAACAGTAATATGGAAATAAGATAGTGAAATGACAGAGTCATTTTACTTGGTAGCAAAAATCTCATTGTCATCAAAGAATCCGGATTTCATTCAGTCATGGAGATAGAAACAAACCTAGTTTCACTGACCTTAATGACAGAAGATTTGGTTTTGCTCCTTATGCCTCAAGATGAAACACTTCTTGCAACTTTAAAAGGCTGAAGGAAGCAGAATACTATCTGTGATCATAAATGTGTAATAATAATAATGATAATTACAATAACAACAATAATATTGATAATCCAAAACCAGTAGAAGTATAATAAACTAAATAAATGTAACATGTAGCAGTGAGGCTTACAAAACATTATGCAGGAAAACCAACATAAGTATGAGGGATGACAAAGTGGTATCTTAGCAGAGAGGTGACAGCAGAATATTACCTATAGCTGATGGAAGAAGTGAGAAAATATGCTTTAGCTGTACCTGAAACTGAAGATGGAGGACATCTGATTATCAGCTCTTCAAACTATAATTTGGATATGTGATTTTAGAGAAAATTTAAATTGCTGAGCTATAAATATTGATGCAGTATTTCATCTTTCAGTGCCAAAGGGCCAAATGCATTTCACAAAATCATTGAGAAATTTAAATTGAAAAAATCTCAGGAGTTCATCTACTCCAACCTCTTGTGAACGCATGGAATGTTAAAAAAATGCCTGTAAAGGGCTTATTTATTCAGATTTTCAGTTCATATATTCCTGTATTAGATATATTTTGTTTCTAAAACTTTCTGCTTTTACAAACATTTGCAGAGTTTCAATGTCTTAGCATGCTCTGGTTTAGTGACTTTGAACAAACCTGGGCTCCTACTGAATTATACACATCTATAAAACCACCCTCCCTAATCTCCTTAGAAATATGTTTCAAGACATATGGATTGCCATCATTTCAATAGCTCATTTCAGGACCATCTAGGCCATACTGTAAATTGCTGCAAAGGTACTTAACCCACTAAAGGCCTTAAATATACACACTCCTCTTGGAGTTTTTGTTTGCTCATTTGTTTTCTTTGAGGGAGTTTGTGTGGGAGAGAGGAGGTGAGAAGCATATTTACTGCTCTGTGTTCACCTCTCTATGGGCTGCCACTCCGAGGGACCTAGACAGGCTAGAGGAATGGGCCAACAGAAATCTCGTGATATTCAACAAGGAAAAATGCAAATCCTGTACCTTGGACAGACCTAATGCCTGCACCACACAGGGAGCCACTCTCCTGGAAGGGATGGGGTGAGCAGCAGGACACAGAAGAGTCAGCCCCATGCTATTCACGTGTTAATGGCATAATCATGTTCCAAGCTCGTGTACATGGATGCTCACCATGTCACTCTGCTCTTTTGTGGGTTTTCATAAAATAGACTCAAACTAGAGGAGTTCTTGGCCCCTTTATAGCTCAGGCCTTTACCTCTTTTGGAGTCTGTACCAAACTACTGCTGGTTTGGTTAAGGGGCCAAGTGTATCCATCACAGAGGGAAACATCTCCACAAACTCTGTCTTTGATTTAACTACTTTTCACTCAACAAGTCATAGAATGACAGTCTCATGGACACTTGGTGAGGCGGGGGAGAGCTTATGGTGGAAAATGTATCTAACCATGCAAGATAACAGGAATGGTTTATTTATATCTTTTATCGCAGAAAAACAGCAGCCAACAGTAGGAAGACTGCTTAGAGATTCTAGAGAAAATTCTCAGAACTTCATTGCTCGAGGAGCAAAGATTTGATATGCAACAGCACCAACTGGCTGCAGCCACAGAAGAGTAAACGCACCAGTGACCTAAGTCTGCAGCATCCCTGAAGATGTCCATGAACAATGCTCCAAATGTGTTCTTGGATCCAAATGCGAATCGATTTCAAGTTAACATAATTAATGAAGACCATGACAACAATGAAACAACCCAAGAGGATGTGGGCTCTGAACCACCACATTATGAAGAAACATCTTTTACTGATGAAACACAAAACAGACTGAGAATCAGTTACAGACCAGGAAAAAGAGACAATTTCCTTCAAAATGGGGAGAAAACAGAAGCTAGTTTACATCCCTATGATACTCACAGTAAAATGTATTATCTACAAACTTTTGGCCATAACACAATGGACCCAGTTCCCAAAATTGATTATTATAGAAACACTGGAAGCGTCAGTGGGAATAAGCTCAACAGACCAAGCTTATTAGAAATTCATGAACAACTAGCAAAGGTAAGTGAAAAGGAAAGATACAATATTTCTCTATTCAATTTCCAGACTGTTAATTCTGTTTATTAATAAGAGAAAGTCCTTAAATTCATGGACCTTACCCAAGAGAAAAAGTACAAGTAACTACTTACCATATTTCCTTTGGTAGCCGCAGTCTATTTTCTGCTCTGTACCCGGCTCAAAGCAAAGATTTTTATTAAAAGGTGATCGTTATGTACTTGATTAGCAGAAAAACAAAGCTTAATCTTGTCTAAAAGTATGGATCTACCAAATCTTTTCTAAGAGTTAGGATGGCAGATGGTGAACGTCAATTCATGATGTAACCAAGCTACACAATTCACACTTATTCTGAACTTGAATTTAACATCAACGCATAACTAATTTTGACAGATTCCTCCGTTGTACTCATTAACAAATATAAGAATTATGAAAAAGATTGTGTGCAACAAATGCAATTTCAATTAATCAGAAATCCAAAGCACTACTTGTTTGTTGCTGTAACAAACCATTCAAACAGCAAGAAAGAATCTAGAACAAGGTTGTTGAGGGATAGCAGACAACAGTTTTCAGGTGCTGATTCAGTGAATAAATTTAGGTTTTCATGCTAAATATACCAATGAATTTGGAATTAATATGAAGAGCTTCTTTATTGCTGTCTACTCACCTATCTAGATATTCTAAGGCTTGATTTCCACATGTGGAAGAATCACCTCCAACGCAAAACAAATACCATGTAAAGCTGTACTAAGAACTTCTATGACAAGAACAAATAGATTAAGCACTCTGAAAGAGTTAAATTGTTAAAAAACATATTACAAAAAAGTGGAACAGTATGATGCTCTACTGATTTTGGTAAAATTAGACTCTTCCCTTGTAAGCCATAATACCAAGTTCTCTGTAAAAAGTAGAGAGACACAGGATAAACCAACTTTCAGAAGCAAAATAAAACCTTTCTTGAGGTTAATTGTGCACTTGTCAGGGCAGGGCTGGAAAAAGAGAGATCATTGCTATAGTCAAACTGAGACTAGAAGTGTCAATATGCAGGAAAAACTCCTTTTCTTCTGTGTTGGGCAATTGTGAAATGAGAAATTTTGAGAGAAAACAAGCCCTCATCCACATTCCACTCAGTTTTACATATTTCTGAGGTCTGAGTAATTTGGACAAGCATCTGATTTTTGGATGCTGGTCCAGATCTTGTTCAGACTTCTGTTCCCTGGAGATTTACCTGTCCTAAGGAGGGTTAATATAAATAAATGAAATCAAGACAAAAAATAGCCATTAGTCAATTAGGATCTGATTCTTTAGGATCTTTTTAGGACTTCCTAGTTTTGGCCTGACTTACTCAAATTAAGGTTTCCACAGACCAAATGGCTTACATGGACAGGAGAAGCATTTCCAAAGATGAATACAAAGCAGATATGAAAAGGGAAAAGCATTAATCCCTACTCATTTGTAGACGTACAGACCTCTACTCAAAGGACTCAACATATTTCTATGCCCAGGAGAACCTTCCTCTTATATAAATAATTTACTTCATCAGTGGCCAGAGAGGAATGAAATTGTGTCTTGGCTTTAAACATAATGCTAAAAAAACATGCACTCAACATTAGCATATTAAGGGATTTTCAGTTTTGACCATAACCAGAGAATTACGGGGGTTTTACTGTTGTGTCTCTCAATGGTTTGTAAATTTTAAACAAATTAGATAAATTTGTTGAGGTTTTTTTTAAGGCTTTAACTTAGAGAAGGTTAAAAAGAAAGCAGATTACATCATGGAATAAAATGAAAAGAAAATTGTTTCACAGGTTAGGACTGTTAGGGAAAAAAGCATCATCTAGTTTGGTTGTTTCCCAACTTTTTCCAGTATCCAGTATCCAGCTTACAGAAAGGTAATCTTATGCCTTTCAAAATAGGAAGGTGAATGTCAGAGGTAATGGGACTTTTGTTACACGGGCAACCTGCTGTGCCCTTATGTGGGTTGTGGCCCTGGTCGGGGAGCCACAACCACAGCACTGGAACAAACGACGAGCCATTAGCAAGGCTGGAGTCTGCTCCTGTCCATGGCCTCGCTTCATGACCTTGGACAAATCACTTCGGTCTGCAGAGCTTATTCTGAAGAATAAACAAACACGAGGTCACCAAACAGAAGCTTAGTAGGGAAGGGAATTGAGAAGGTCTGAAAAGGCAGAGCTGCTCTCAGGAGGCACAGGCTGTACGTGCAGCTGGAGGGGATGCCAACCCAGCAGCCCCAGAGTGCAGCCCCCAGCAAGGAGGGGGTGAAATGCCACACTGGGTGTGTACAGGGGTTGCACTGATAGCCTAAGGTGCAGTTCTGAAGAAGCTGCTTTATTCCTTTTTTATTTAACCACTAAAATCTGCCCTTACAACACCACACCCCGAGGCAATCCCACCCCCCTCGCCCCCAGTTTGAAACTCAAGTTGTTGAAGACAACTGTTCTGTCAATGCCCATTGCCACATTCTAATAAGAAGTGGCACCTGTTTGACTTCAGATTGCTAAACATCACATAAGCATTCGCATTGTACTTTGATGCTGGGCTTAACATCAGAAGATAAATATTAATATTTAATACATTTTTTAATATGTAATTTTTCAAATGTCAGAATGTAAGGCAGGCTGAAATGAACTTAAAATATCTAGTTTCCACACTGCTGGAGTCAAATGTGTGTCATCTTTTAGCAAGATGTGTCAAGTTTTGCACACATTAAGCCACAAATCGCCAATTAAATCCCTAAAAAATTGTCTAAGTGCTATTTCACAGCTGATGGCTGGTGATAATTACTTGGGCTTAATATTTACCCTACATAAGAAATAATCTAACCTTTCTCCCTCTTGGCTATTCTCCACACTTGTTATGGAGACTTGATGAGCTCATCATTTTTAGCCCCAGGAGAGATGAAGACAAAACCATTCTGAAACAAGGAAAGGAAAATGTTTGGGTTAGTTCTCTTTTATTATTTTTTTTAAGCAGTTAACTTTTTATTTTAGTAGCTTTTCAAAATGTTCTGTCACTTTTATTCCACATCCTTAATGCATGAGTAGCACAGGTACAGCTGCCTGGTAAATAACCAATCATTCACTAAAGCACACCAATTTAAAATGCATTTATGGAAGGTTTAAGGCCATAATTTATGATAATGGCATAGAGAGCACAAATTAATTCAAAGTACAGAGGAAACAACTTGTTTCAAGTACAAAGACTCAACTCTTTTAATTTTTTTGTCTTTGAAATTCTAACCACTGCTGATCTTCCTTAACTCACTTTAATCATTTACTGTATTTTGAGCAAACACAGACATTATTATTTCAGGGTAAGAATTGTCAAAATTATCTAAGTATCTCAAAGGAGCTCAAAGTCACAGGCTTTCAATAGGTCTTTTATTCCCACTTTACTCAGGGCGAACAGGGCAATAGGCACCAAGTTTAGTCCATGTCAAAATGTATTATCCAGTCACTTATTTTTCATTTGTGATCAAAGTCCTTGATTACTGTGTCAAAGGAACTTGACAACCTTGCATCATTGCGGCTAAAGCCCCCACCCATGAGGGGAAAGTTCAAATAACAGTGTAAGAGGCACATGGAGTTGGTCTTTATGTCTGTTTTGGTTTTGTGTGTTGGGTATTTTTAAATTCATGGACAAAATATCGAAAAAACCTTAGACTTAGCCAAGAAGAAAAATCTCATATGTTTCACAGAATCACAGATGTTTTTCCTCCTTGACCTGCTTAGTTAATCCAGAAATATCTTCATCACCCTCCAATCCCCAAAAGCATCTTGATTCCTCTCCAGAACTGGCACCCTGACTCTCTGTCAGACTGTGGACCCAGAAAAATCTGGCAATAGCTAACCTAATGGCAACTCCCTGAAGAACCAGTCAGAGCTCTGAATAAAAAAAAATAAATAAAATTAAAAGACAATGACAAAGAGTATAAATCTCAGCACCATGGCTAATTCCTATTCAAGCCACAAGAAACATATCATGGTGCTAAAGTGCCTCAAAGATTCTGGAGCAAAAGAGCTGAAGAGATAAAATACAAATTTATGTCTGTAACTGCATGTGAACAATCTAAAATTCTGAGCTACTTATTCTGGTTACACCACAAACATGGCAATTCCTAATCCTATCTACTATGGTAACACCAGTGGTGGCTAAACCACATAAGGGATTATTCATTTACTACATTTCACTGGCATTTCTCTAACTGTTTTCAGGAATATGTTACCCATCTGCTGCTGCAGTTATGTTTGTACTTCATCCAATAGAAAACACTAGATTTCATCACATAAACTTTACTGTGCAGCACTCAGGTCTCTTTTCACTTTCCACAAGACCCTAATTACGTTAGCTGCTCTACTAACATATCGACACAACGGGTATGTGGAACAGCTTACAGTAAGAACAATTTAGTATCAGATCAGGTAACAAGGTATTTACCCTGCTTCAGCGATTCTTTCATCTTTTCCCCTTGTTAGCAAGCCCACCTGCAGGTGCCTGCTGTGAGCAGAACGTCGCTCTCTACTCCAGTGACAGTAAAACCTGATCTTTGTAATTCCTTTCTTCTACATCTCTCTTATGCAGCCAGGTGTCCTCAGCCTGTCACAAAAATGTGTTTGTTTTGTGTGTGATCCTCCAGAACATTGCCGTGAGCACCGGCTCAGTCGAGAGAGTGGCGAATGGAGAAAGCACCGCTGGAGATGAGACAGCAGCCAGCAAGGAAGAAGAAAGCAAAACAGGATTTGTCAAGTTCGGATGGGTGAAGGGTGTGCTGGTGAGAAACCTACCTGCATTTCTAAAAAAAAAAAAAAAAAAAAAATTAAAAGAAAATAAAATTAGTGCTGTTACACTGAAGTCTTTTAAGAATTAAGAGAGGGAGGTGGACTTCAGGGATGTTTGGGGTGCTTTTTAAAAGCCTGAAATGCACTTTACCACCCTTCTGGTTGTTAACACTACTTTCAACATTGCACTAATGCAGTATTTTTTCTTTAAAACCTAGGTAAGATGTATGCTTAATATTTGGGGTGTGATGCTCTTTATTCGACTTTCCTGGATTGTAGGTCAAGCAGGAATTGGTATGTATCTTATTTAGTATCATTTTCAACAGTGCAAGGGATAAAGAGGATAAACTATACATGATCATGATTAATATATAATCTGAGATGTGCATTTGCATGTTGAACTAAATAATGTTTTCAAATGCTTGCCAGGGTAAAAGACATTAATCCTCCAAACTATTGGAATTTTCCAGACTCACAGCCAAATTACTGCTTAGAGGCATAGATCTGTTAACTATGCATATGATCATCACATTTGAATATTTCTAAGCTTTAGTGAAATTTGTATTTAGATCCTGTAACAGATGTAAACTCTATGACTTGGGCCAATTTCTAATATGTGCGTACAGAGTTAACCTTTAAGAGTTCACACTTTGCTTATCTGTGAAACCCAGACCTTGTCATCTACATATTATAAACAACACTTCTTCACACTTCTCTGCAAAGATGAAAACAGAACTGGAAGGAGGTCTCATCTCATCAGGATTTTGTTATTTTTAACTACAGAACAGCACTAGCTACTAGTGTACTATGAAAGACTAAGTTTTAAAAACTCTGCTACAGCTTTCATATAAATTAACTAAGTACACTTCATTGTGTGCTGTATCTTTGCTTCTTCATTGCTCAATTTAATTAATCCAAATTCCAGATCCCAACCCCTGGGAGACTGGGCCCCCAAGTCCCCATCCAGTATGTTGCTGAGTGTTCAATGAAACCGGTGAGAGAGGAAAGGGTTCCCAACACCGCAAGTGTCCAGCACTACAGGAGCAGCAGTGAGGTGCAGTGTACCAGCAGTTGGGTGGTAGAGCTTCCTTTTTAGAGCTGCTGCTCTGGGGAAGCACAGAAATGGTAGCTGCGATGGCAGAGTCACTCTGTGATCCATGATCATACAATCCAGAGCACTGGGGCCCTGATTTTTGACTGGCACACAGATGTTACAACAAAACAGCAATCCAAAGGTGGGATGGCAAGTATTCCAGTTTGGATGCTCATAGAATGGAAACATTCAGTAATATTATGGAGCATCAGCTCTTCTGGGCTTGGATAAAACTCAGTGCTCAAAATCAGATCAAATATAAATATCACTCACTTCCTTGTTTATGAAAGTGAAACGAAACATCTCCAAAATTTTGTGTGGTTGAAGTCTCATTCCAATAAAAAGCAGTAACTTCATAGAAGTTTCACTTGAGCAAGACTGCGCTTTTAATAAAAGAGTAACAAATTAAATGTTTATTAGGAAAAAAAATCACAAACTTACTGAGACACAAATAGAAAAAATAAACCAACCCAACAATAAAAGATCCAGAACTAAGCGGAAGAACTTTACTACTTCTGCAGTGCTCCATGCGTGGCTCCAGCACTGTGCCTGACAAAAGGGTGCTTTCTGATTTTATGATGCATACCAAATGAGCACATACAGCCCAGGGCACTCATAACTGTATGCCTTGCCATGAAAATTCTGCATCTTAATATTGCCAAGACTTTGCTCTGGGGCTTCATGCAAAATTAGTTTTTAAGGGCAGTTTAGTAACTTATTGAGATCATCAAGAAGTATTACTTTGTTTTGAGGTGTGAGAATAGCCATAGGCAAGAGTAATTCATTTTGGAACAACTTACTTAGGAGCCATATGCCTGGTTTTCAATCTAAACTTTAATCAGATTTTAACATTAATTTGCACCAACATCAGTTACAACCTTTCTGCTTTCATTTCTAATTTTACCATTTTAACTCATTGATAAGTAGGCTCTTCTTTCTTATGGTTTATTGCTCTGCTGTTGCTTTTTAAAACTGCAAGTGTTATGCAAGGAGGTTAGTTTTACTTCTGAAAACGAGATGTCAAATTCCATTTGAATAATTTCTCAATGCATTTTCTGAATGTCTTATAAGCAATAAGCTTTAAGTCCCTAGCCAAGCTGCTTAAGGAGAACAGTGATGGAAGCTCATCATCACCAAGGCTCAGGGATTTCACTGGGTACTGCTACTAACGTGGAAATTAAATGAGACAGTTAAACCACCATCTGGGCACCATTTATATCCCCATCATTAGAAGGCCAAAGAGAGACAGCCCAATTATTTCCATATCCTGATAGGCTGTCTTGGGCAATAGTTCTTACAGGGGAAAAAAGAGGATTCCACAATGTTCTCTGGTTATCATCAGCTGAGAAAAAAGGGACAGTATGATCCTGACAAGGTTCCAGGTCCAAAACTAGTCTGGTATTTCCACCTTACATCTGGGGACTCTCTGAAATCTGTATTTGTACCCTTACATGAACGTTTAGCCAAAGGCAGGGAAAAACATCAAGTTTATGCTACCTGAAAACCTGGCCCCAAATATTACAACTATGTTACATTACATTATATTACAATGATGTTTTGGTTGAGTCACTTTATTTTATGCACTTTTCTTCTTGAATGCTAAAATATTTTCAAAAAATTAACATTAAAGCCTTCCCATGACAATTTTACTACCAAATTAGCAAAATATCTGACTCTATATACCATATACATGCTAACAATATTAATTGTGAAGTGCAATAGAATATCCTTGAAAAATACTCCTTAGGATGCACGTGCACTTACTAAACAATTTTAAAAACTACTTTGAGAATTATGTGTCCAACTTATTCAATTTAAGAGTTAACAGCCGATTAAAAGTCACATCCAGCTACTTCTCTGACACAAACTTTGCGTGATTGAACAGTATCCTTCTATGTAATAGTAGCTGACCAAAAGGAATGACCATTTGAATTTTTTTTATACAGACTTGCATATAAAGCAGTTGCATGACTAGTTTTAGTAAGAGTTCAAAAATCAATAGGATAAACATGATTTATTAGAGGCTCAAGTGACTTTAAATATTCTACACTATGTTATATATCATTTATGTCTCACATATTACATTGCTCTATCTTAAAGGATTGTGATAACATGGCTATAATTTAAACAGGAAAGAACATTAATTCAGAGGTTGGATGTCTATAACCATCCAGTATGAACTGAGCTCAGGAATATGATCCGTAAGTCAGATGGTAGAAATACAGCAGATAAATCAATAAATTTGTAGTACTTCTAGCTCAATGTCAATTGTAGGGTCCAAGTTTCAATTTGGATGAGCCCTGGTCAATAAATACTGCTACAAACAATGTATATTCTCCACTTCCACACTGAAGGCCAGTGTACCTTATGAAAACAAGACAGTTATTGCTTAAGTGTTAGCAAGTTCAGATAAAACTAAGAACTGATTCCAGGCTTGGCACCAAACTGTAGTTCTTTCCTCTATTTTTTTCTCCTGTCTTTTTCTTCTCCTCTCATAAACAGAAATGTGAATAAAAGCAATAAAGTAGAGAAAAATGTCACATTATTTCTTCACCCGACTTGAAACAAAAAAGAGTTCTGGAAGTACAGAGCCAAACTCCCCTTGGTAGTGCCAGAAACACTAACAGCCATGGCTGCAGTTGTCTCGTGGGAGGTCAAGGTTGTACACAAAAACTTTTTTATCGGGCAGGTATTCTGGCCCTGGAACATGCCATCCAAAGAGGCTGTGGGATCTTTATCTACGAAGGCTTTCAAGAGCCAGCTAACCGAGGTCACCACTGATTTAATCCTGTGTTGGCAATAGTTCTGCTGTGACTGGGGAGTTGAGCTTCAGACCTTTAGAAGTCACTTCAAACTAATGCTTCTATGATTCTAAATCATACAAAGCACATCTACTCTTATAGTTTCTACCACAGTTTCACAAGTTAACAAAAACCTGACCACATAGCCAAAGACTGAAAACATTCTCAGATTTCAGAGTCTTACTCAAACTGAAACCCAGTTAACCTGTAATCACCTGCCACTGATCTTCAGATGTTTGATTATTATTGTGAAATCAGCTAAAAAAAGGAAAAATATTCTAAGTTCTCTATAATTATACATTACAGGTCACCTGTTAAAGTAAATGGAATCTAAAAAGCAATATTTCCATTTTCAAATGTTTGTCTTGTGTTAGACTAAAGTTATGTATTGCAGGGAGAGAGGGAGATGAGGAGAGAGTGGGGAAGCACAGCACTTGATAGTTTGGCAAGTAAGGATGTAGAAGGCTCACACTCAGGTCTTGTCCCTCTGCCTGACAGACTCTTTGTCCTGGTGCACTATAAATCTATAGAGTCAGTCCCCCTCTGTTTCAATATTTAACTAACTGATGAAAGACAACAACATCCTTACAAGAGCTCAGGTTAATGTGTCAATCTCTTAATTAAAACAGCCAGGATGTGTGTTAAAGGTAGATATAAGCAACCACGTCAAGGGACACTTGCTTGTTCATTGCCTCCAGGCTTTGAAAATCATGAGGATTTCTGGATAGGGCACCACTATCAGAAAGAATCACTGCTTGAAGGCTGATGGGAATAATTTACTATCGTGACATGGACTTGAAGGCAATGTTCCGCAAGCTGCAAGTGGTCAACAAACCATCTTTTCAGTTTATTGCTCTGATTCTGGCCTGAAAATTCAATTTAAAGAGAGTGATTTGTAGGAAACATGGAACATGAGTAAAATATTTTATCTTCTTATTACTGACAGGTCTTGGAGTACTCATAATTCTTCTCGCCACGATGGTAACCTCAATTACTGGGTTGTCAACTTCTGCAATAGCAACTAATGGGTTTGTCCGTGGAGGTAAAAATCTTAGGGTTACTAATGCTTTCAAGCCCCAAGAGGTATTTATGTATTATTTTCGTATGAGACAAACCAGAGGGACGATAAACCAAAGGGTACATCCAAAGGAACTGGAAGGTAACAATTCTAGCCACCTCTCATCATGATTTAAGGCATGTTTGAGCTGTCACTTTTAATAAACCACAGATTTCAGTTCAGTCTGAGAAGTACATTTCAGATGTTCCTGCCTCCTGCTGAGCAAGGGATGGTTCTGGCTTTTCATGGAGCTCTCTTACCTTTCAGCTGGTCTTTCCTACTCAGAGCATTACAGGTTGGACATCCTGCAACAAACGGAGCAGGACACATCTCTTCCTCTCATTTAATGATGCAGATCAGTGGGTATCTTCAGTTTAATGCCTTCTTTATAACACTCCTTACATTTCAGCCACTCCTTGGAAGACGGATACATAATTTTGCTGTAAAAGTGCACGTCAGGTATTTTACGAAACAAAGTTTTAGTGCATTTCAGAGCCTTTAAGTTATAACTGGTCTGCTCTAACCCCTGTGGAAAATGGCAAGTTCTTACTACGTCACTTAAGCAGAACAGGTACTGGAATACACTTGCATATACTTTCTTTTTCGGATCTTTCAGGTCTTGGAATCATAGTTATTGCTCTGAGTGTAGTAGTAACAACATTGACAGGCATCTCCATGTCTGCCATTTGCACTAATGGAGTAGTAAGAGGAGGTAAGTGAATATGATCTCATGAAAAATACAAAAATCTGCAGACTTGAATTAGAAAAACAAATGGAATTGAGATAACTGTTATAAGCAAACAAATAATATATATATTTGCAGTCATTTCGCTCAATGAATCAGCAGCAAATTGAAATGTATATAGATTTAATGCAGAAAAGATTAAAGATTCACCGCATCACTATGATGCAGGAGCTTAAACAATGTACCACAGAATGTGATTTTTCATGCTAACATTGGGATAGATACATGTAAGTTAGAACCTTTCTGGAAGTGACGTTCTCTCTCCTTTGTGTTACTATATCATGTATCATGAAAAATTATAAAAAGTCTTGCATGCTATTATGGACTAAAAAGATTTCTGCAATAGAAAGTCATTGAAAAGTCTGAAGGCAGAACCAGTACAAAGCACATTGCTTTTTTATCAGTGTCCCCTATCAATATAGTGCAAAGACTGATTATATTTGTGAGGCTAAAAGCACTGATTTCTGCAGTAATAGTTATGCAGAGCAACAAAAAGCAAAACTAGAGCATTTAGTTGTGCTAAAATAACAATCATTTCTGTTTCCAGGTGGAGCATACTATCTGATCTCAAGAAGTCTGGGCCCAGAGTTTGGTGGATCTATAGGCCTTATCTTTGCCTTTGCAAATGCAGTGGCAGTTGCCATGTATGTAGTTGGATTTGCCGAAACAGTTGTTGAACTTCTTAAGGTAAATGTAGATGTTTCATGTGATTAAATTGGTTTAGTTTTGGTTTGTGTGGCTTTTGTTTGGGGGTGGGGGTGCGCAGTGGTGAGGGTGTGTTTGTTTTACAGAATATATTTGCTTAAGTGTTGATACTTTTTAGTTAAGGCTTGAGGGACAGCTTTAGCACGGAAGAGGCTGGTTTGTGTAAACATGCCACAGAGTGCTTCTCCATTATTTCTACCTTTTGAATATATTTCATACATTTCTTGACAAGAATCTCAAAATCGGAAGAGGAACAGACAAATTAAACAGCCAAATAACCCCAGCTGCAGAAATCTAGCTGGAACATGAAATACAAACACTGGTCTCACAAATCCCTGAAACTCTGACAACTCACTGCTTTCTATTTCACCTTGTTACTTGATCCCACCAGTTGGGCAGAGAGAGACTGGTTTTCGTAACATTTCTTACCACTTTCAGGAGAGTGATACACTGATGGTAGACGAGTCCAATGACATCAGAATCATTGGTACCATAACTGTGGTGTGTCTTCTTGGCATCTCTGTTGCTGGCATGGAATGGGAAGCAAAGGTAAACCTTTAAAAGAATATAAAAGCAAGCAATATATTAGCCTACTGTACTGCGTTCGTCTGTGAGGAATGTTATTCAAGAGATGGAATTTTCAAAAGTACTCAGTTTCAGTTTATGCTTAATCTTTCTAAAAGCAATAGCAGTTTAATCATTACATTCAATGAAAGCACAATTACTCCACACTCTTCCTTGAACATACATTTAAAAGCAAAGAGGAAGTTTGTGTTCTGCAGACACCTTGCTTATATTGATTTTTATAATTCATGGCATCATTTAGAGCCTTGGCTAGGTGCCCCTTTTGCCCTTATTTTTGATGCAGCTTGATAGAATACACACTAGTAAAAACAACATATGGTTTTAACCACTGTACTCCCTCTAGCCCTACTCAGCAGAAGAGTTCTATTTGTTACCCATTCCTTAACCTCTAACAATTTCTGCTATTCCCTCAACTGTAAAAAAAGGTCAGAATGCAAATTCAAATGGAAATACTTTAGAGTCGAATACAGCTATCGAAATCAGGTCCAGAAATCAGGTTCAACAGCACCCTTATTTTTGCATTATGCTATGATGGAGATTAGAACAACTAGTAAAAGTGATCAGAAAACAATTTGATACTGTAACTCTTGAAGTGACAACCCACTGCAACTAAACACATTTTATAACAATATAAAAATGTCTTGGTATTAATGCATTAGCTGTTCCATTTTGCCTTTTCTTATAAGGAAGCTAACCTAAAATTAAATTATAACTACATATTTCATTACCCCCTTAGTAAAAAATCATCTGCTGTGGTCATTAGATGATTCAGTTATCTTGATTTCTGGTATTTTCAAAAACTACAGAAATTAATAACCTGTTATAGGGAACACATACAGATAATTTACTATATAGCCATCCCCACAGCAACACAAATGAAAACCAACGGGAAAATATTTTTGTTTCTATTAACAGGCTCAAGTTATTCTTCTAATTGTTCTCCTTGTTGCCATTGCAAACTTCTTTATTGGGACAGTCATCCCTACCAACACTGAAAAGAAGGCAAGAGGCTTTTTTAATTACCAAGGTAAGCAACCTTGCTATCTATCATAAAATTATGTTTCCATTTTTTTTTGTTAATAGTAAGTTCACAATTTCACTGAGAAAGGTCACAAACTCAGAATCTTCTGCCCAAGTTTAAGAGAGCTTGCAAACAAAGGGAATGTATTTCGTCTTTAATTTTGAGTCTGTCTCCCTGCTGCTGCAGCTGACAGCACAGTAAGATGCAGCTTGAGTCATTTATTCATCAGTAGAGCACAGACCAACTTTAACACAGAGCTAAGTGCAAGTGCTGCAGTGACACTTCTGTCACTTCAATATGGATCTGTAGCTCTTGAGATGCAGACAAGCACATCCTTCTGGGGACCAGACTAAGGAAATCAAATTCACTTTGCTTATGATATGAGACAGATTCAAACCCAGTCGTCCAGATGTGAAAGACCTCTTTCATTAAGTAACTTTGAAATTAAATCCTGTTGGTATATTTCATTTTCACCTATATTTGCAGCATCAATATTTGCAGAAAACTTTGGACCAGATTTCAGAAGTGGAGAAGGATTTTTTTCGGTGTTTGCCATTTTTTTCCCAGCTGCCACTGGCATTCTTGCAGGAGCCAACATCTCAGGAGATCTGAAAGTATGTATTTCATTAACTTCATAATACTAGCAGTAGGCTGAAAAAATAACAAGAAAACCAATCATAAATCAACACAGCATTCAGTTTTAAATCATGTCGTATTTTGGGAATCAAAGCTCTCTCTTTTTAAATATCTGCTTTATTATTTAAAAACATCAATTCACATTTTCTCTCATAATGCATGATGGCTATTTACAGAAATTACTGAAGCTAGATTTTGGTTGCTATATCATTTAAAAACATGTTTCAATAACCTGTAATAATATATCATTAATGGTCCGTTAGCTGCACCTTATATAAGAGAAATTACATGTGTATCTCTTGGAGCTCACCTTTGTAAACATCTCTCCAAACCTCATCCCAAAAATCATACCTGGAAAGCTCGTGTTAGTACTCACACGAATCAGTGGAGACCAGCTTTTTGTATTCAGGGTCATAGCAAGGGCAGAGCAAAGAGAGCATTTAATGAAAGCAAGTATGTCCCAATCCTGTGTCACTATGACCGCTCAAAGGAAAAGCTGCAAGCTTGCAGCTGTGACAAAGAAAGGAGTCTGAAGAGAAAAGGGAAAGGAGATCCAAGGGTGCAATTGTCTTGCTGAGGCCATTCTGTCAGTTCCTCATTCTCCTCTTGCAGTTTAGCAGTTACAGAAGATGGAATTTCCAGTATCTAAACCTACAGGTAAATTAGAGACAGGAATTTAGTTTTGAGTGCCCTCTAGTTTTCATGACAAAAACACTCAGAAAACCACCAAAATTAAAAAAGAAATTATGAAGGTTGCCAACAAGATGTGGCTCACAGCTTGATAACCCCTGCATGTCAAGTGAAGTTATTTGGCCTTATCCTATAAATCCATTGCCTTGCATACCTTAAAGATTCAACCAAAGGTGTTATTTCGGTATTGGCACAGTAGTCACAAGTTCACCAGATCCTACCACCCCTGAGAGCCAATTCTCTTTCTGCTCCTCACCCTGAGCTGCATGCCTCAGCTCCGTTGTTTTCAGAGGACTGATTTTCAAGCCAAGCACAGAGAAAATACATAGACACTGAGCCACTGATAGCGTCAATGAGATTCCATTTTTAATTAAAAAACCAAAACCCTTTGTACTTCTGCCCAGTGAGACTGAATCAGCCTCACACAATCTCCATCCTTCTATCAAACAAAAATAATTCTTTTGCCATATATGGTGCTCTGCCTACATGGCAGACTCCCAGAGCAGCAGCACTTCTTTCATAAGCTGTTTGAAAGAATCTAAGCAGACCTAGGGAAGCACTTCTGCGGTTGTTTCAGCCTGACAATAAGTGGACTTCCGTAACCAACTCCTCCAGGCAGGAGATTCCCCACTGAGTATGTTTAGATGCATTAGACCAGTCTAATTAAATTAACCAGCCTCTCCAGAATCTAAAAGACAAGCCAAGGAGTGTTTGAAAAGTGTAAAATTGACCAATCAAACTTCCTTTAGAATTTGTTGCAAACACCTATGTACGTGCTCCTGCAGCCACTACACAGTCAAATTGTGTCCTGCTCCAAAACCTACTTAGAGGGACAGCTTCCTAGTGACTTCAGCAGGGCTTGGCCCCTAAAGTGCTAACACCATAGAAAATATGTGTTTAAATTTTGATAAAACTTAGAAGTTGTAAAGTTGTAAGTAGCTTTAACCCTAAGATTTAATGTTAGAGATTTTAAGATAACCAGAAGACTCCACAAAATCAATGATCTAAAACATGCACACCAGAACTGCATAAAGTTACCATGATCTGAGTGCAAAGGATCTTATGGAGCTGAAGTGAGTCCACAATTATTTTTCCTCACCTAATTTAAAAATTATATTAATTAGTAACACAGTTAAGTAATTAATCCATGTTTCACACTAAACTACAAATTTGTATTTTGTTTTTTTACCATGCAACAAGCATACTTACAAAAAGTCTGTGACTTGAAATGCATTCAACACATCTTTGATTAAAAAACCTTGCTAAACCAACTTAAGAAGACAATTTATAAAAAATGCTTCCTAGCATAAACAAAGACACCCTAAATGGTAAGGTTATCTAGCATTTAAAATCCCTTTAGAATGTACAGTGCAGATCTCTGGACTCTTACTTACATCAGCATGATCAAAGCCAATACTATTATGAGCTGGTCTGTAAGCATTATAATCTAGCCTTATTAAATTATCTAAATTAAGTCAATACAGTGAAAGAAAGTAGCTGTTGTGAAGATACAATTACTAGTTGCAAAGCACAGAAGTGCTGTGTTCTGTACAGGGTGCCTACATCTGTCTTACCAATTAAACAAAAATGGGTCTGGTCCATCTTGTCATCCACAAGAGTCTGATGGTTCAGTAACTATTTACCCACTACATTATTAAACATTAAAATAAAGACAATTGCAATGTAAAGAGAGTTTGGAGTTCTCAGAAGAGCAGAGCTCAGGACTCTCCTCTTGCTATAAACGCGAGCTCTGCTCCTGCAGAATCCTTCGCTATGTCCAGGGCAGGAGCCCTTCACCACAGGAACGCTTCCCTGTCTACATGCTGGGACCAGAAATATAGGTGCAGGTCAAAGTGATGAAAACCTGCTCTCTAAGGGTGTCTTCATACCACAGTGTGGCAGGACTCCCTCCCAGCATGCAAGTGCAATCGACTGCAGCACACAAACTCAGTGTTTTTCGTGTCACTGCTTTGTTTAAGGACCCACAAAGTGCGATACCCCAGGGAACAATGCTGGCCATTCTGATCACCACAATTGCTTACATTGCTGTTGCAATATGTGCAGGTAAGTACAGAACCTCTGCTTCACATCTTCACTTGTACAGTTAAGTTTGAAAGCTTGGCATGTAAATGAACAATTAACCTCACTGCTTTTTCATCCTGTGGAATTATTATGTAGAGAGACAGCAGTTTTTATTTTACTGTATATCAAAACAGTTATTAGAAAAAAGGAGCAATCAGTAGAAACTGCCTCTTTGGCAGCTGGACCTTCAGATAACTTGTATGGTTATTTTTGCATTAGATTCAGTGACAAAGACCACTAGCATATAGGACCCATGTGCATAATAAACATCAAAGGAACCTCTGATCAATCTGCTAATCTTTTGTTCCTGGTTCACATTGAAATTTCACATGGCTTCTGCTTGCTTTCACTAGTCTTACTGAGCACTCACGAGAATCACAGGAAAGGGGCAACACACACATTTTGTATGTTACATGTCAAAGACAGAAATCAGCTTCCTCTCTTAAAGAAGCTACACAACTACATGTCCTACAGTATTGGACTGTGAGGCAGCAAAACGGACACGAGTGAAAAGGAGACCTGTACTGAAGCCATGAACTGTGTTGGAGGATTATGCAGTTAAATTCTCATTAAAAGCACACAACAACTCTCTAGACAAAAAAAAAAAAATTATATTGTAAGAAAGAGGGTTGTAAAAGACAGTCTTATGAGCAAATACCTCAATACCACATGAAAGCCCTGCAGAGTACTCCCTTTTCTGGGAGATGACTCTCAAGTCTCCCTGGACTATATGCATAAGGCAGAACGCTTGACTCAAGCCTCAGCTCAGGTCATTGCGTTATTTGGATCTAATTTGCCCCTGCAATTAAAATTGAAGTAGTCATTCTTCACTTTCTTTTATACATTCACTATTATAAATCATTGTTGTTTGTTTGAGAACATTGCTCTGTTCTCACAAGCAATGGCTGTAATGTAACTTCAGAGTTGTGTATTTTTCAGTGTAATACTTCCTTCTTTTTTTTTTTTCTGTTTTCATATTGGGTTGCTAAATAGCCAGTGGTTATTTTGGGACTCTTAATGTTTTTGACATATTTAAGGTATCATATAAACTTACATTTTGGCCTCTAAAGGTGTTGAGATCAACACTGCGTATGTTTTTTCTCATTTCTGGTGGCAAAAGAAAAAAGATAACATCCATATCAATAAACACAAAAAGAATAGGAAATTTCTCCTGTTCAAAGTTTTTCTCATCATAATTGGTATCACCAGGGCTATGACAATCTGAACAGTTGAGGATCTGGGTCTCTAAAGCAATTTTTTGTCCTTGTTATACAAAAAAAAAGGGTATGCCTAGACCTGACACCCTCACTGACCTGTTTGCTCTGAGTACTGGCACTTGTAAAATTGGTGACAGGAAAATAGACTTTTGAGTTAGTTAATTTACTGTTGATCTCTGTCTGGTTCTCTAATCTCAGAAATATGCTAATCCTTATCAGTCAAGTGGCTGATTATTCTATAAGTAACAGAAGCAAACATTTGCTTACAGACACCACAAGAAACTAAGTACAGGGAAGCAATCCTTGCCCAACACAAAACGTTGCTCCTCGGGATGAGACTAAGGCAGCACTTGTACAAAATGTGTGCAACTTAGGAGTCAGAGTGTGGCAAGAACATTCTTTCAATGTCACAAGGAAGGAACAATATATCATTGTTTCCACAGCCTCCTGTGTTGTACGAGATGCTACTGGGAACGTCAATGATACAGTTGTACCTGGAATGAGCTGCAATGGATCATCTGCCTGCGGCCTAGGCTATGATTTTTCCAGATGTGCAAGACAGCCATGTGACTATGGGCTGATGAATAATTTTCAGGTTTTAATGAGATAATATGTATTAGAATATAAGCATATATTAGCATGATAAGCAACACATGAATACATAAGCACAAACATGCAAAACCATTATTTGCAGACAACTAACTACAACAGGACAACCACTTTTATCTAAAAAAGTAAAGAACGAGAGGAATAATGAAAGGCAAAAATCCCCTGCATTCCACATCACATTTGTACTGCCCATCACTAGCCTTCCTAACACTTTGGTAAAGTCTTTATCCCTTCTTTCAACAAGTACCATGCAGCAGTATATGTTGTAACATCTTCAAACTGAAAGCCCAGACTTAACAGAGGCCTCAGGAACTCCTGTTAGATGAGCAACTCACCCCACTGCTCTTGACACATGGATGTGATTTTACCTCAGGGGTTCTGTGGTCACTGTTAAAGGGTTGTGTCACAGTACAAAAACCAGAGTTCTGACTTCTTAAAAAAAAGTATCCAAAAATAGTCGAGTGAAAAATCAAGTGAGAAGTAATGGGGTCTTTCTCCTAGGCCAGAGAGAGATTGTCTGCCATTTTTATTCTTCAAAATAAAGCTTAGGCTAAGCATCAAAGTAAAGCAGTTCTGCAGCCTGACAACCACGGCTCCCAGGTCTCTGTTCAGCCCCTGTGCTTCATGGCCAGCGAGAGGAATTCACCACCCACCTGCACATGCTTTTCAACCAGTCATTTGTAGCTTTTAAAGTCACTTGCTTTTTTCCCAGCTGGCTCTGCTAAATGACAGGGCTGGGTAACCACCTCAAAAGGGATGTGCTGTCCCTTTCACAGACTACTTTGCCTTCCTTTCTTGATCATTTGCCATCCTTACTCCCACCTCAGTTCAGCTGCCCGCATCCAGGGCACCCCTTAACTCAATGACCTCCCTATAGCCAGACAGAATTTCCCTTCTTGCATTTACCTCTGCCAGACTAGAGTCAGAAAACAATATGTCTTCATCTGACAAATCTTCAGGATTAACTGGTTTCTTTCCTGGAGTACTTCCCACACACCAAAAAGCATCTGGCAAGCACATCCATCCATCTTTTAGTTTCCTTGTCTGGTGCTTCTCAACAACCCTTTTGCTTAAACAGTCCCAGAGGCCAGTTCAGTGCCCCTGGGAGGGCTGGGGGAGGCCTGACAGTGACCATCACTGCTGTTTGCAGCACTGTGGTTATGTCAGCACAATCAGACATTTTCTCTCTTTTTTAGCCTTATTAAATAATCAAGGAAAAAAAAAAAACCCAACAAAGCAAATAAAGTGCCTCCAACCACATTTCATATTTTGATGCTTTTTCCTATCATTTCCACTTTCTCCTCTTGCTACAAGCTGACTATTTACTCATTAAGTAGAGGCTGTTACTTATAGCAATCAGTTAGTAAAGGCAGTGAGAAAATCTCACAGAGTACTCATCTGTCCCAGCAGACAGCTGCATACTTGAATAAAAATTTGGCTATGCCTCCACTGCTTTTAACTAAAACAGAAATAATAGTATTTCCCTACTTCACAGCTGGTTTGCAGTAGATTAAATTTAGAACCATGAAAAGCAGACACATATAGAAACAGAGCACTTAAATGGGTTTGTCATCAAAAAGTACATCCAAATGCAAGCCTATTCTTTTTACCTTCATTTTTTCCTAAAGGTGATGAGCATGGTGTCTGGCTTTGGTCCTCTCATCACAGCTGGCATCTTCTCAGCTACTCTGTCATCAGCTCTAGCATCTCTTGTCAGCGCACCCAAAGTTTTCCAGGTAAAATTAAACTATCATTTCCTTATATTCAGTTTTACCTCAAAGACAAAATTGAACTCTATATGCCAAATGTAATATATTTAAAAAACACTGACACGTGTGGGAGGAAGAGGCAGGGAAAACAATATGTAGAGTGTTTTTCAACAGAAATAGACAGGTCTTATCAGCATACAAGGGTGATAATGTTCCTTTGGTCAGAGCTCAGCTTTGCTGCAGGAGTGGGGGATACACGTGTGCCTGTCATAAAGAGCTTCAAGGCTACCTTCAGGACCACCTCTGCCTTGTTGCAGAAAGCCACCCTGCAAGCACAGGAGTGCCAGGAGCCCTCAGGACCACAAGATTCAGGTGCTGGCAGGTGTGCTCTAACAGGTCGTCCAGAAGCTGTCTGGCTAGCAGCAATGTGGACAGAATGGGAGGTGAGGGCGTAGGGCAGAGAGATAACCTGGACAAATTACACCAAGCCACTGATTTGTGCTCCAGTTTCCCCCAATGTAGACTCTATTTAGCTATTTAATTAATTTTTTTCTTTTACAGCACTAAATAAGCATTAAATGGCTGTGATTCTGTTTCCCACTATATAATAACATAGTAGCACATTGTCCTATCATCTTATTCCAATATTCACATGCCACAGCAGTTGATGTAAGCACAAAGATAGAATTTTTTGTTTAACAAAAGCCTAGCAAGCTGCCACTCACAGGCAGTGAGTTCTGATGCAAGAAAGCACTGCTTAATAGAATTATGTGCCGATTTTCTTACCAGGCTCTTTGCAAGGACAACGTCTACAAAGGACTACACTTCTTTGCCAAAGGATACGGAAAAAACAACGAGCCTATCAGGGGATATGTTCTCACTTTCGTGATTGCTATGGCATTCATTTTGATTGGTTTGTATAACCTTACACAGCTGCTATAACATCATGCTCGGAAATTATACAAACTGGTACTTTAACACAATTATTAGCTATGGGTTGAAAAACTTCCAGTCAGGCAAGCTCTGGCAGACTCAAGCATACTCAAAGTCCTGGTAGAAATTCCATTATTCTAAAAGAAGGCAAACAGAAACCAACAGGGATTCCAGTGACTTCTCAACACCAAAACAGCCTCATTTTCATAGATGCAGAGCAGCTGTGGCTCCTGTTCACTCTGCAGGAAGAGGGCAGCACTTAGAAACCTATCAAATAAGGCAAAGTCACAATCTTTGAAAACGGTTTTCAGGTTTATATTGCACATAGCTCTGAGTTAATGAGATAATTAGGAAGCCTATTTTGCCCAAGTCTTCCCCACAGTCAGCTCCAGAGCAAATCCCAGTTTACCAGCACTGGTGATAGAAAATCCCAGCTACCACATTTAGGGGTGCAGAGATTTTTTAATCAGTTTTTCCCGGATTTGAAATTCAAACTGTCTGACACTAAGTAAATAGGATGTTTAGTAGAGAGAATTCAGATTCTGAAAAAGTTTTAACTATAAATATTTTTTAATGCATCCATCCTCTCAATTATGTATTTGAAATTTTGAACTTTACACCAGATCTACATCATTAAGAGACAGTAGGTTGAATCAAAGTATCAAGTATAACCCTGCATAGCATATAATGTTATTAAAATCAGCATTAGCAGACATAATTCATATGAATGAAGGTATATCAAGGTGGCTTTAAATTAGTAAGACAGGAAAATATCCAAGCTCTCCCTGGATGATGAATTCAGACAATGTTCAGATTTAATGCATCGTTAGGAAAAAGCTAGCCAACAATCCAGGAAACTGGTGCCCCTGTCTGACTTGTGTATGTGTCTTGCAGCTGAACTGAATACCATTGCTCCCATCATCTCCAATTTCTTCCTGGCTTCATACGCTTTGATTAATTTCTCCTGCTTTCATGCCTCGTATGCAAAATCTCCAGGTGAGTCTACATTCACCAGTGATTTAAATACAGGCTTTATAGTCTGATCTCTGCAAGTTTTGACTGTATGTCAGAGAAAATTGCAGTATGTGTAAAATATCTAAGCTATGTGATCTGATGTTTTACTGCTCTTACTGAATATTATAACATTTTATTTATCTCCAAAAGATAAAAATAATGGCTCTAGTCCTTACAATCCCTATAGTCATACAGGATGAGAAAGACTTTAGTGGATCCCACTGGAGCAAAAAAGCTCCTCCTCAGGGTGGGTTTTTTTCCCCTCATAATGACAAAACATGGGTGGATAAGAGCCTATGCCAACCCAGGCCACAGCAAGTAAGCAGGGTATAGCGGGAGTCATCATGTCCTTCTCCAAACCACAGGGAGGTTCATAAGCACAGCAACTGTGCTACAAGTGATGCTGCCTGGAAGGGAACATGGAGAGCAAGAGCAGGTCCACCAAACAGCACCAGCACAGCTCTGCAGTGCCTGGAAGCAGACTTTGAGGGGAAAGCACAATGAGGTCCTGTTCAGGGGGAACTTGAGATCCTCCCTCTACATTTGTGCAGCAAAGGAACAGGCTGGCTTTCATCATCTTTATGAAAGAAGGGGTGACACTTTCAGGACTAAAGTCAATCAGCAGAGCAATACTGGTTTGGCACACAGGAAAGACAATTTCCTGCTTCTATGAATTAATTATTCAACTCAAGGAGCGAGTCACATTTTTTATTTCCAGTGTGAAGAAACTGCAGCAGTGACATAAATGCCTACATCAACTTCCTTCCTATAGAACTGCATGGTGCCATTTGTTTAGAGGGCAGAAAAGATGAGCACTTCTGCTAATTACCTGTACAGCTGAACAAATGCAGATCTGCTCCACATGGCCTTGGAGCTGAGTGACAATTACCTCTATGGATTTCATCTGCGTGCATCTGACTCTACTCTGCCACTACTTAACATTTCCAGCAGAACTGAAGCCATTTTTCTTTTCTCATTTCCTCCAGCTAATTTCTGCCAATTCACAGTGATAGATTATAATAATTGCAAGGCTGCAGGACAGCAAATTTCTTCACAGCAGGTCCTTCCCATTCCCTCATTACAAAGATGATCCAAGATAGGGTTGCTCAGCCTCTTGTATCTTCTCTGTTTTTTCCCCCTCTCCAAAGAGTCTGCTCTGTAGAACACCTGGCAGAGACCTGCAAACTATGAAGGCTCACTGCTTGCCTCATCACTTTAATTGGTAGCAGGGGATGGAATCAGTACTGCAGCTGAAGAGCAGCAGGAATAATATCTTTTAAAAGTCAATTGCAAATGATTTTATTTTTCTGCCATGAAGCCAGGCAATTTCCAAGTTTGAGACAGGTGCACTTACAGTATTGGGGTAAATGCTCCTCTCAGCCAGTGTTTAGCTACCAGTAATAAGTTCTGTGTATATGCATCAAAAGGACACAGTCACCAATTACCGGGAGCTACAGGAAAATCTATTCCTCATGTTCTGAAATATTCTTAACCAGTAAACTTTAATTTTGAAAAAATACATATAAACAGAATAGCTACTCAAAGCCAGGCTGAACAAAGCAGTAGGAAAGAGAGTAGTAGAAGGCCTGTAAGACCCAGTATTCTAAATATTGAAAGTTACATCAGCCAACACCTGAAAGTATCTGTTGATATGATGCTTGAGAATTTGCACATATCACTCCCACCCCTTCTGACAGAGCCTGAAACAAACTGTACATGGGTTTGTATGCACAGAAATCATGGATCACCATCTCATCAATATATTTTATGCTCCTTCAATTTTCTCAATTCTCTTTAAACAGGTTGGAGACCTGCATTCAGATACTATAACATGTGGGTGTCATTGTTTGGAGCCCTGCTGTGCTGCGGGGTGATGTTTGTCATAAACTGGTGGGCAGCTCTCATCACCTATGCCATTGAGCTCTTCCTATATATTTATGTAACATATAAGAAGCCAGGTAAGGCCAAACTCCACTATCATTACATATGTACATTATGCTGCTAGACCGGACTTTAAAGGAATTAATTCTGCTTACAGAATCAGAAATTATTTTTCTCTGATATCTTTATTTAGAGGGAAGTCTGAAACATCCCATTAAATTCCACTTTATATAATATAGATTACGTTGATAGTCTGATGACTGTTTGCCTATTTAATAAGCACTTCAAGTATGGTTCAGGGCTTTCTGTAAACATTCCAGCTGACTGGTTTATTCCCATCACATCTTTATGACATTTGGGCTTTTACTTGAGTATCACTCATAATTTTTTTCCACCCACACACAAAACCTTACCTGAATTTTGGAGAGCTCTTAGCTGACTCATCCAGGGTCCTCACTCAAAATGTAAACCTGCTGCCCATTATACAACAAAAATGCAAGCTGAATTACTCATGAGCTGATCATCCTCCAGCACCTCCCTAAAACCCCTCTGTAAATCAAGAAAGATGGGCACACTTTACTACTGGAAAAAAACATTTAGTAGCTCAGCAAATCACAGGAGCTGTCCTCAGAAATCTGTGTGCTGTACAAGGCTAGACAGTCTGGCTATTCATATCCAGGGAACCCTGATTTCAGTGCTAACCACCTGAATTACTTCTGCAGTAGGGGAAAAAAAAAAAAAAAGAAAACAAATAAAAGAGGCAAGTTTCCCAGAAATAGATGTGCTTTTATTGGAGTTAGCTTGGGACAGCAACACCTGTTTTGAGACTGTGTTATTCTTTTCTGTGTATTGCTGCACTGTTGTCTGTCCTCCCTATCTGTGCTCTCTCACACCCACTGGCATGGTCTGTGCTTATCTTCCTGTAAATATATCATCAGCTGTGGGAAAGCACACCCGTCACAAGGCAGTGTCAAAAACATTTCAGGATTTCTACCCCTTCCTTGTATATTGCCAGTGGCCCTGATGCAAAGTAGCACCTTAAAGGTTGGTTAAATTCACTGAAGACACTGTACAAAAGCTCTCTACCTCCTGATAAGAGAGAGACTTTTGTTCAGCACTAACCTACCAGCAACTGAAGGGTTCAGAAAAAACTAATATTCCCTAGAAAAGGAGATCTTTACACAAACCTCCACCTAGTTGCACTAAATATTGGCTTTGTATCCTGGCATAAAGGGATTTTATCTGCATTCAGGTAGATCTCAAAGTGTAGAAAGATGTTTCTTATATGTGTTCATTGACCAAACAGCTGCACAAAAATGAGAAAAGATGTATATGCCAAAACTGGGTTGGGCAACAATTTTTGGCCTATATAGTAGAACAGAGCAAACTGAAATAAATTAAACTAATTGTTTAATTTGCACTTCCTGAAATTCCACACCACATACACGGCTCAGAGCTGTCCATTTTATAAATGGGAGAAGGATACAAAGTTAATGGAACAGATAAAAATATAGTTTTTAAGAAGGGGAAGAACATTCCCTACAATATTTAAATAAAGAATGAAACAATATACTTCCATGGGGTTTTTTGCATCACACAAGCAAAACCTATTCTATGAAGCACAAAGAACAATAGGTCTGTACCTACAAAGTACGAGAGAATATACCCTGCTTTATTTCATAAAGAACATGATTGCTGATTTTTGCAACAGAATGTAGGGAAAAGCCCATGGTTTCATATGCATTATTTATTTTATGCAGAAGTAAACTGGGGCTCCTCTACACAGGCTCTTTACTATGTTAATGCCTTGGACAGCGCTCTGGCGTTAACTACAGTGGAAGACCACGTGAAAAACTTCAGGTAAGGTTCCCAGTGAACAGGAGAATGGCTTGTCCTGAATACGTACATCAGCCAATCGTATACAAGCTCTTTTTCTTCACCAGGCCCCAGTGCATAGCGTTAACAGGAGCTCCCATGGTCAGGCCCGCTCTGCTGGACATCACACACACCTTCACGAAGAACAACGGGCTGTGCATCTGCTGTGAAGTGTACACGGTAAGGGCAACCCACACAGCCCTGCAAACTCAGCACCACGGGGGGCTGCAGCTCTCCACTGCACATTTCACTCTCAGCACACGATGTTCCCATTGGTGCTGATTGGAGTCTCTGCACACCACCAGAGATCTGCACTGAGAATGAATTTCGTCATCATTCTTGAGACTAAAGCTATCAGCTGATACAAAGCCTGCTGGTAAATGCCTCACTGAGATGCATTTCAAAGTTCGTAGTAGATGGACCAAAACATGGTTTGAAAAAAAAAAAAACATTACAAGAAAAGATTTTAGGCTTACAAAACAGAAAACCCCCAAGCCACACAACAAAAAATTTGAAGGATTATTGTGCAAGAGTCAATTTATCCAGGTTCTGTTTTCAGCTTTGTCACTGATTTGCAGAGTTGGGGTTTGGCAAGTAATTCAGCTCTCTTTTCAGCAGTTCCTCCAAAACTGTTACAATTTTAAGGATAAATTTTGAGGATAAACGTGTTCTTCTGAGATACAAAGAGAGGAGAAAAGTATATTTCTAGTTATAAATACATAGCAAATTATGTCTCTTAGAGGATGAAGATCTAGTCTCTCATCAGGACAGAAAAAAATAGATGGTTTTGTAGTATAAGGAGAAAATGTGTTTTGAATATTACAATGACCTTTTAATTTTGAGAGAAAAAAAAAAACCTAACCAGCTCATGGCACTAAATAGTGCTGCAGAATCTAGATAATAGAGTCAGTCCAGGCAAGATAATATATTCCTCTACAGGAGTGTAGGAATAATTCATTTGATGCTGCCACATTGCAGAAACTGAGTACAGAAGATCCACATGTGATTCTTTCCAAATCAAATGAATCTATAAAGAGTGAATGGTCCTACTTCTTCCCTACTATAATTATTTTTAGATTTCCCACTGCATTCAGTAAATGTAGAATCAATCCCAACAAGATCCTGAGACTATGCAGCTTCCTAGAGTTGAGTTTCAGTAATTCTTAGGCATGTTTCTCTAATATTAGTACTTTCTATGGAGAACTGAGATTTCATTCCTGTCTATTAAAAAAACCACAAAGTCTATTTTGTTAGTGTAAGCTTTGTAATTGTTTTTTGTGGTTTTTAAATAATTTCTTCATCATCTTAAACAATATTTAATTTGCTTGGTAATAACAGTGTGACAAAATGAACCTTTATGAATTGCAAAATTGTGGTAAAAAGTGGATGACAAAATTCCTAGGAACCACATTGAAGAGCAGCCTGCAATATCATAACAAACACAGTAAAAAATACTATTCAGCCATAAAAGTAACACCCAGCACATTTCGTCTCAAAAGCTAACATGCTGTTAGCTATGCATAAAGTTTCGAGACACCATGCCAAAGAGAACATCTTCCATTCCTTTTTTTTCCAAAAGGCAGCAAGAAACTTTCCAGGAACATGGTAATACATAGTACAGAAATAGGCAAAATAAATATGGGAACTGAACATAAAGACAATATAAAGTTTAGTTATCTCTGAGGTTGTGGCTGCACATTGGCTTGAACAGTCTGTTTCTGGTAAAAAAGGACTATTTCTGCTTTTACTCCCTGCCTTCATGGAAAATATTTTTGAAGGTTAGTCCTCAGTCTGCAGATTCACTGAACTCCTTGTACAATTGCACAAACATTACACAGCTACAAAGGAGGAGCAGGGCAGGACACAGACAGGCAATCATCTGGCAGCAGGGTGGGACTGGCCCCTTGGCCAGCAGAAACATTGTGCAAGCAAGTTCCAAAACCATCTTCAGGTACTTTCCTTAGAGAAAAAGGGAAGAAGGGCAAAACTTGTTTTTCTCCTCTCCTTAACCACAATGAAACCTCAGCCTTATTGTTCAAGTTATTATTCCCAGCTCTTCATACACCCAGGATCAAATTCTTCTTAAGTTGCATCCATGTCTTGTGACTTGGATACGCACATGGATTTTTGTCCCATTGAATTACCAAATGACCACTCAAAGAAAACTGGCAACAAAGGCACTTGCACCTTTAACTGTACTGCACCAACTCTCTTCTCTTGTATCAGTAGATAGGAGCTTAACCATGTATATTTAGATCTGCTGAGACTCTTTTACGTAGTCAAGTCAGGGAGAGACTTTAGTCACTCTGAGATGCTTTATCATACCTTAGATATTTTTTTAAGATCTTACAATCCATAGTAGTTCTTCTTTCTGTCAGAATCACTGCATTTAAGTAGCATTAACAGCCTCAGCCCTCTCGAACAGAATGTGAATTACGTGAGCAGCACAGTTCTTTTCAAAGGGCTGAATCTCTGCAGACCCTTTTGGGAAATGTATTTTTCTGACTCTCTCCATTTGCTCCCACAGCAGACTAGGTAACTCCTTCAAAATCACTGTGTGATGTACAACACAAAGCCTTCTTAAAAATATTTTACTGTATCATGCAGGGACCACGCAAGCTGTGTGTTAAGGAGATGAACAGTGGCATGGAAAAAAAGCAGGCCTGGCTCACAAAGAACAAAAGAAAAGCCTTTTATGCAGCAGTGGCAGCTGACAGCTTCAGAGATGGAGTCAAAAGTCTACTGCAAGTAAGCTTTTTGTTTACAGAACACACATAAGAGTGCTACATCAAAGCATCCCTTTTTGTGAAGCATTACTATGTACTTGTTAAGAAGCCCTACATATATATGGATAATGTCATAGACAGAACGGGCATTCTGGGGGTACATGTATATTGTATTACAGATCATTTCATAAAGATCTAGTTCTGGGCTATGAAATTATGAGAGAAGGAAAACTGATTCTCTCCTAAATGAACAAGACATTATTATGAAAAAAGAGAGGCATCTACAGGGCAGCATATGAATGTCTATGCAGCTGACACTTGATACACTTGAAATCAATTCTATTGTTTGGTATTACACAGCATATTAAATATCTGAGAATGTTTTGGCAATAAATGAAAACTGAAAATGTGTAATATACATTTTCTGCAAATAACGAGAAGGCCATTTAAATAAAAGTCTGCAATAATTTTCTATTACTATAAGAATATAGAAGATCATTTCCAACAATCCATTTAAAATAGCCTTAATGAAGGCATAGACACTGTTTTCATTTTTCCCATCTCCGTCCCTCTCTCATATATATGAATATTTAAACATATAGGTACTGAGGCAAAATTTAGAGAAAATTCACATCCTTTGCAAAAATACACTGCTGAAGAGACATCAGTGCAAACTAAGGCAGTAGGGAACCGACTAAAATACTCTGGGTAAGTCACCCACTGGTATCCTACCAGGGCTCTTTGTACACTTTCCGAATGGACAGTACAATTGAGCAAGATGAAATGCTATTAATAAAGATCCCTTTGTTCTATCAAAGCCTCACAAAGACACTTCATCCTGGGTTTATACATTGTCTCAGTAGGAGATCCCTCTGATGTTTTTGAGAACTGCTACAGTCTGATGATCTCTTCCTTTCCACTACTGCTTAAGCACAAAGTCAACTACTGGACCACAAATAATTCCCTTCCAGCAAACAGAAGGATAACCATATCATCACTACTGTAACCTAAGGACTTCAGCAACAATTATTCATTTCAATGTAAACAGGGCTACTCAAAAAAACCACCAAGGTTCCAACAGCTTTTACCTATTTTCTGTCTGCTAGTAGTAAAAACTGGCAAGTATAACAACTTTACAAGCTGGTGTTTTGTGTCTCTCCCCTTGAAGGTTCCCAATGCATTGAATATTTAGATTTCTGTAAAAACTAGGTTAGCTGAATCTAGATCTGACTTCCCTTCCTTTTAGCATCCAGAACCAGTTTTGAAGGCAAACTAATATCTTGACAAACCATTTTTTCTTCCTGTTTATAAACCATAATTTTATCTACTAAGCATGCTCAGCTGATTTTGGATAATCTTTTGAAAAGGACACAGCAAACAGAACAGCAACTGTTTCCAAATTCAAGGGGAAAAAAATATTCTTAGGAGTCTATGCCTTCTCTGTGTATCTGAGGTGTTTTAAGATACTTCAGACCCAATACATCCATTGAGTATTCCGAAGCCAATAAAAGCTTTACGCCATTATGTCAGAATAAGCATACAAACAGTTCTCGAACTCTCTCTTGATTCCAAGTTATTGAACCATTTTAATGAGAGCATGTCAGAAGAAATGCAAATGAATGCTAATTTAGCAAAACTACACTTCTGTCATTTAAAAGCATTTATAGTTCGAATGATTTAAAGCTAATCTTTCTGCTTTCTACATGAATATGAGCATGAAGGACATTTATGAAATGCAATCTAGTTGTAAGTGTCTCCAGAACATTACTTCAGTTATCTTTGGCCATTACTTTTCATTTACAGTAAAAGTGTGTATGTGTACCTTTCTCAAGCAGTGTTTTAATATTGTCAGGCCTCGGGCTTGGGTAGAATGAAACCAAATACCCTGGTGATTGGATTTAAGAAGGACTGGAGAAGTGCACCTGCCACGCAAGTTGAAAACTATGTGGGCATTATACAGTAAGTCAGCTCAGCACCTTCGTTTTCACTCCTAGACAAGATTAACATAGCATTTCCATACAGAATTGGATGTGTAGAAACAATGCAATACCTACAAATCTGGGCTCACACATCCTAGCTCTGTAGCAGAAGTTATTGCCCATTAAAAATAGGCTCTTGGCTTCCCACACCTAGTGGGATCTGCTTAGCAAACATCTGGCACCATTGGAGCTGATGTGGCTTGACAATGCTAAAGAAGCTGCACTGCTGTCAGCAGTGCTTTTGCAGAACTGTATTTTCCCATTTTTAGAGGGCACGAGCTCAGAGAAAAACAACCCTAATGTACGTACTTAGGGAATAAGAGAACATCATGGAATTCTTCTTTTAAGCCTAAGAGACAGAGGAAGAGCTTTGCTTCAACTCTCATGTGTGCCTAAGGCTCAGCAGCTCTGTGGGTTGGGATTTAGCTAGGAAACAGTCATTTAGAAACAGGCTTCTCATAGATGCTTGCTCAAAATTCACTTGTAAAGCTGAAGAGAGTTACAGAGCAACAAACCCCATCTCAGCTTTGTTATTTCCTCAGAGAAGGGAGAAAAAAATTACTCAGTGGCAACCTAGTTCCTAAAAAAGTGCTGTCTGAAAGACCCATTTCAGGAACAGTTGATCTGTTGATGCCCAACCATACCCCCTTTTTTTTTGAGGGAAGATAAGTACTATAAATTTATCTGGGGCAATTCCTTCTGCAATTTTACCCAGCCTGTCCTCCCTGTGAATACTTTCACTGATCTTTTCAAAGTAGCTTTCCTCATTGACATACATGACGCAAAACCATGTTTATTCTTCTTTTTCTTTCTTTTCAGTGATGCCTTTGATTTTGAGCTGGGAGTAATTATCGTCAGAATTAGCCAAGGATTTGATATATCTCAGGTCCTTCAGGTTCAAGGTATGTAGTGACTTGACAGCTGAATATCCATGTTGGTTAGTTGCACAGCATATGAAGTACTCTGACTGACACTCATAAGAGTCACCATCTGGTTTCTAGAATAGCTCCTACATTTGTAACTTCTACAGTTCCTCCTTGCTTGTGCAGTTTAAATCCCACCTGAAATCCTTGCTGATCACTGGCAGTGACAGAAGTCCAAGCCTCACACATTAAGGGGCTCTGCACACCAGAGAACTCAACTCCCAAAGCAGTTCCAGCACAGGCATGGACTAAAGCAGTAAAGTCATATTGTGCCACTCAAGATGCCTACCTGACATCTCTGGGACTGGCAGGAAACAGGAAGCTGCACTTTTGGTACCATCTCTGTGGAACTGTGAGGCCCACAAATTTCCCACCCATTCAAAAAAATCTGGAAGCTATGGGAAGTATCAGTTCTCTTTTCCACCTTTTTGTTCATTCTTCCTCAGGTTAGCAGTGGGAAATGGCAAACCTTCCACCATACCGCAACCACTTAGGGAGACATGCCATCTGGGTGGAAAAGGTAGAGAGAGACAGAACAAGAAGGCAGCTGCACCTAAACTGAGGTGACCAAGTCACATCCAATGGGGGCCTTCGTTTGGTCCTTTCCCCTGTAGGTCACATTGGTGTTACCGGTTCCTCAGGTACTCTGCGGAGGGAACAGCCGCATACCAAAAACGCCTCAGAGCAGTTCTGTAGGTTTTCAGCACGGTAATCTTCCCCCCTAGTCCGGGGTTGTCCCCTCGAGCAGCCAGGCCGGGCCCCTCGCTGCCCGCGCCGCGCTCCCCGCGCGGGCCCGCGGCTCTCTGCTGCCGCCTGCCGCCCGCCCGCCGCAGCGCACGCGCGCCGCACCTCGGCTAATTACGGCCGAAATTAACACCCCGGCAATCAGCTGGCACTCCAGGGTGAGCTAAGTGAGGTAACCCGCAGAAGCAAATCACCTCGCAGAATTAAAAGGCGTCAGAGACTCCCCTAAGGAACAAGGGTAGATGAACACTCACTCAGCACTGGCAGCTTGATGTGCATGGAAACCCACGGGGCAAAACTACAGGGACTTCAGAAAAAAATTCCAAACCAATCAAGTTTTTCTTCTCCCCGTGATGATTCCTGACAGAGATCTGCCTGTCTCTACTTGATGCTAGTCAGAAACGGACTGTTCAAAATATACAGTCATTGGAACACCTGTAAAAATACAGCAAAAAACAACTCTGCAATCTTACAAACGAGCAAATGTTCTCCAAGTGTAAAAACAAGGAGTTAGAAAGAATTAGGATGGGGGAGGGAGAAAAAGCCTCAAATACAAAGAAATATTTTGAAGCAGATACAGAGTCCTTGTAGTGGAAAACAATTATCATTGTATTACCTTATACTTGGTACAGCATTCTGTTCAATAGAAATCTGAAATTTTAGTTTTGAGTAACAATTAAGTTTGTGACTTTCACCATGTCTAATAATCAGAAGCATGTGGCTATCATTGATCATAAAGTAAAAGAAAGTATATTCTTTCTGCTGGCAACTGAGTGCCAACAGAGCTAATAATGTCTAGCTAGTGAGGGTTTAACTTATTTTTTTAACATGTCTTATATGAACTTACCTCATATTTAGTTCATGTATTACTCAAATAGAAGTTTTCCTTATGAAAAAAGTTTTCTTCAGGCAAATGCCTGGATCATATTAATTAGAGCCTCACCATAACATATTCCACAATAACACATAGTACCTTTTTCTCAGCAAAAGTCTAATATTGCTAAAATGAAATTGTTCTTCTGTATTACTAAATTTACAGAACTGATTAGCTAAACCTTACATCTTTGCAGCAAATGCATAAAAAATTAAAACATGAAAAGTATTTCAGCATAGAGAGTGATCGTATACTCAGGGTCCTTACATATTTCTGAGAATATCAAAGTCCAAACCATGCAACTTCGTTCTTAGAAAAGGGACCCACAGGCTAGAACCAAATACCTCAGCTTCCTCATTGCAGGAAAACAGCTTTTCTAATGTCTTTTCAAATTCTGGGCTAAGGAAACCAACCAAACATCCACAAACATAACTCAGTAAATAATATCTCATGTAACTATAAAATGCCATAATACTGAATTTGATTTGGAACAGAAAACCTAAGTGCAGCTGAGTAGCACTCTGGCAGCCCCCACTGCTGTATGCATGGACACCCTAAGTTAGGGGTTCCAGAGATGAATAATTCAGCTTCGAATTTTGCAAAGAAAAAGCATTTTAAAAGAGTTTTTCCTCACAGCAGCTTTACATTGTCTAAAAAGTACCACAACACCAATTACATCACCGCCATCAGTTCAGTAAGTGATTTAAGTTAAAAAAGACAGTGATGTGTTACCATTTCTCTTACTTTTTCTAATATACAGAGGAATTAGCAAAGCTGGAGCAGGAGAGATTGGCACTGGAAGCCACCATTAAAGAAAATGATTTTGAAGAAGGAAAAAGGGGCATCTGTGGATTCTTCAAAAAAGCCAGCACACTCAATATCTCAAAACACGAAACAAAGAAGGGTAAGTTCCAAAATGACAGCTTACGCCCTACCCGTCAATGCATGACACTTTCACCAATATGCAAACTGGACTTGATTCCAAGTCCAAAACTCCTGAGCCACACGGAAGCCCCTAGAACAGAACCTCCCTCGTGCAAACCGTGGTGGCCACAACCCTGTCATGCAGCACAGTGACATCCTCTGCTTGCAGGACATGCTTCCTACAACACAACCACTTCCCCCCGCATTTGCTAGATAAACTTCTCAGCTCAGCTTATGTTCACTTCTATTTGTCAAAAATAGAACATGGTTATTAAAATTTGAGGAATACAGAACAAGTTGGTTTAGGGTTTTTTGGGGTTGTTTTTTTCTTTTTAATAGGGTGTTTTCAGTTTTTAAACAGAGGCCTTTTTTCCTCCTCTCTAAAGAAAACAGGAACATATGCTCAATAATCAGGGGACAAGCAATCTTACTTTACTTAACATACACAGACACAAACTCAGTACACAGCTGAACAACAGGTAAAAATAGCACACAACTGCTCTACATTCCAAGCATAATTTCATAAAAATGCACAAGTGGTGGTAAAAGTACTGAAAGTACATACACAGCATACTGTCAAATAACTAATTAACACATAACTTAAATGTGTAGGTGATGAAGTCAATATTATGTTTCAGATATAGTAAAATGATACAGACCCAATTTAAGGTCTCATTTCACAACTGCTAGGCTGTAATTATAATGACCCACCTGAAGCCACGCTTGTGCACAGACATGTATTTTGAGAATTTCCACCTGCAGAGACTATTACATGTGGTTGTGCATGCAACTCCCACAGGTACCAGGAAGATCTACAGACTGGGAACATAAAATGCCATTATTCTTTAGCTGGCAGACTTCAGTTCATTTTGCAGGCTTCAGTAGAATATATTTTTATGACAATTCCAACAAAAGTGTGTGCCCCTGTTTCAACTACTCTTTTTGATTTAGTTGAGAAAGGCATAAAGGAAATACATATTATACACTATGGCTCTCTACATTAGATAGATTATGTTAATAAATATCCCTGCCTCTCTGTTTTGCCTTTGTATTCATACTCCCCAGAGTTGTTGCATCTTCCAACAGAGATGCTAGAAATGTAGAGGAAAGCCAATAACTGCTTTAGAACTATCCTGTATACACTCCAGAAATACAGGAAAACCAAACAAAGCATTTTTAGAACCTAGCAGATCAGAGTAAAACCTCTAAAGAAGCCTGTCTGTTCCATTTAGAATACTGCTCTGACACAGTCTCTTTGAAATCATTGAAAGAGAAGCAGTAATAAAGCCACAGGCTTCAAAAGGTGGAATGAGAGAAGATATTGTTAGTACAGAGTCAAGACTATATCTTTTAAAGCCAGCCAAGCAAACAGCAAGAATCAAAATTTATTTTCAATTAGCAGTGACCATGTCAGCATAGGGAAGCTGCCACATGTGCCTGTGTTTTCTGACTTGCAGCTTCACCTGTGCTCTCATTGTACCCCCCAGCTCGTTTCATCCCCCGTGACTGTGCCTTCAGAGAGCTCTGTATTTTACAAGACAGCTGAGCTTGTAAATGATGCAAAATGACACATTTACTTCTAAAATCTATCAGATACTTCCCAGTTGCTTTTTAAGGCCCCGGTGAATTTTACATTAACTAAAAAGAGACAGAGAACAAATAATCAGGTAACCTTTTTCAAGATGTTATAATCTAGTGACAATGTATGACACAGGCTTTGGTTTCTGTGCGTACTGGCACATTAGCAGTCCAAAGCATCTATTCCGTACTGTTTTTTCAAATTTAAAGTATAGAAATTATGTCAGAAACAGTTCATTTTCCCGAAGCTTTCCCTCCATTTGGCTCCCTAAAGCTACTTATTGCCTCACTTATCAGACATCCTTCCACATTTTTTTCTTTCTCATTACAGAGAGCACCATTAACACCATACAGTCAATGCATGTGGGTGAATTCAATCAGAGACTGCTAGAAGCCAGCACTCAATTTAAAAAGAAGCAAGGAAAAGGTACAATTGACATTTGGTGGCTGTTCGATGATGGAGGTAAGGAATTTGAGTAAGAACCACAGGGAGAGAGATTTCTGTATTAACAAATATAAAAAAATATATAAAATTAAATATATAAATATGTAAAATATATAAAAATATAAAAACAGATCCGGGAAGTTGCATAAAACTGGTTTTTATTAAGCTTACAGAGTCTATTTTATATCAGGCTTAAATGTTTTAAAATTCACTTACGTTTTACACTGCTGAAGTGAAAGATGGAAATTTTACCATACAATACACTAATTTGATATTCCTGCAATTTTGTATGTTCTTCCAGGTCTAACAATCCTAATTCCTTACATTCTAACTATCAGGAAGAAGTGGAAAAATTGTAAATTAAGGATCTTCACTGGAGGAAAAGTCAATAGGATTGAAGAAGAAAAACTAGTGTAAATATCATTTTATTTATCTCACTGTTTAAAGAGTTTGAATTGATGCTGAATATAATGCATATACAGCAGGAAGGGAATTTTTTAGCACAACTGGTTTGTTGTCCTGTGGGCAGCATTAAAAAAACAAGATGAACTTTATTGAAAGGTGTTGAGCTTATGGCATAGCCCTCAAGGCTCTACAAATGGTGATTACCAAAGGAAACTCATATCCAGCACTTTTTCCCATTAATAGCTGATATTCCCTTCTCTAAGAAGAGCAGTCTGCACTCTGTAATGAGAATATAATTACTTTTATGGGATTTACATGAGATTGTCCAGGTAACAGCAAGTGAAATTGCACCTGAACCTCTCATATGCAAATACCACAGACAGATAGCTCACATAAATATGATTAACTGTGATAAAATATAAAGAAGTTAAAGAGCAAGTTAATCAACTTTAAGACCAAGTTGATTTTACTCAGCATTTTAAATGAAGTCTAGATTTCATAATCATCATTTGCCTCTGAGCAAATGAAAGGTACTAATATAAACTTATTTTTATCATCACCCTTACTTTATCCTATCACTGTATGTAGGACCTTTCCTTCCAAAGCATTTTACACACTAGAGGCACAGCCATTTCGCCACGAGTGGAAGCAGCTCAATTTGGGATGAAAGTCAGTGACTAATTAAGAAAGAGCAGAAGCACCATGTAGAGAGTTAAAAACAACACATCCAACCAAAACTCCAGTGAAAAACAAGTGAGGTGGATGCAAGAACAGGTGTTAGAATCACTAGCATCACTAGGATTACAACACAGTGCCTGGGAAAGACAGCTGCCACAGGATGTTCCCTGAAAGCAGAAGGGAACACATAAAGCAAACTTTACTCCGCTGTGGTTCTGTCCGTTTTAAGCATTATCCTAAGTTAATGTACTTCTGTAAAGCAGATTCACAAGTGTTTGTACAAACTATTCTTATAATTGGGTTTTAAAAAAGCCTTAGAGCTGCTCGCAAGTGTTCTGTGCTCCCGGTCCAGAGTCTGCTCAATCTTGGCTGTTCAGGACTGCAACCAGGCTCCAAACCTAGACCCTCAAGTCACCGTATTTCCTTGGGAGGAAGTAGGAAGTTTTGACATCAAATGGGATTTCTCAAAACATGACAGATTCCACAGAGGCAGTTCTGACAGCCACATACACTGCTTGTCCCACAAAGGCCAGAGGCAACTGCATGGTCAGGACAGCTGACAACGACCCAGTTTGTCCCCGAGGAAACAATACACATCTGTATGGCTACCTAAACACCAGCTTTCCTCACAAGCATGATCCACCTGCCACATGCACATTTGTCTCTTCAAAGAGACAGTTCTGGGCTGAGTGGCTCTTCCATTCCCTACGTAGGTCTAATATAAAATCATCCACGTACAACTTCAGCCATGTATTTTGAATTCAGAAGTTAAATTTAACTGGACTTTTACTAGCATGTAATTCTCCAAATATTAAAACCTTCCCACAGAAGTTGAGACTTTGCTCTTTATCACGTTCAAAAAAAAGGACTGCCCCAAAGGAAATCAGGATTTATATAAAGAGTATGTTCTTCTTGTGTATAAATATATATATATATATATTTATAAGAATGAGTAAACTCTCAGGTCATAAACAAATATGTATTACTACCATGTTTTGCTCCTAGGAATTCTCCGACCTTTCCAAAATCCAAAGCTTATATATATTTTTTTTTAAAAAAGGAGTGGGAGAAGGAGGTGTAGGGAAGAACCATAAGATCCCCAACCATGGTTTAAACAAAAGCAAAACTGGCCTAATTAAACCCCTCTAACCTCAGCACAAACACACACTAAACCATAAACCTCAGCACAAACACACTCTAAACCACAAACTATTCCTTCTGCCAACTGGGGCAGAAAAACAAAGTATTTTCTTTTATGAAAATGTATAAAGACAACATGTGAGTAGATCAATATAAATTCATAAATGAAAAATATGAAAAAAAGATTCTACAGGAATTGGTCATCAAACTTCTGGACCAAATTTTCGCCACAACATACTCTACCAGTATTGTACAAACTCCATGCAGAGCATTCTGACAGTAACAGAATAACAGAACCGTTCTGTAAGTATTGCACAATTCTGACCTACTGTATATTGAATATTCCTCCTTTAAAACTCAAGCCTTTGGAAATACTTAAAGTACCACTTTTTTCCCAAAATGTAAACACCCTGCCCTCTGTCTGCTATTAATTTCCATTTTGTTTTGTGATTTTCATCAATCATCAGTTAAATGAATTATGCTACAGCAATCATATTAATTCAGTTCTGTAATTGGAAACTGAAACACTAAAGCATTTAAAGCAATTTGTCATATAGTTAAAGATAAGATATCAAATACAGTTGTCTAAGTCATTTAAGGGTGTACTTTGATACAAGGCACTCAGAAGTACAGTGATAAAACATTCTCTCTTTTGTTTTCAGGATGGCTTCACTCCTAAGCAAATTCAGAATAAAATTTGCTGATATTAATATCATTTGTGATATCAATATAAAGCCCAACAAAGAGAGGTAAGAAGCATTACCAAAATTCATTATTTAGCAGCCAGCCTTAATCTGGGGCTTGTTTCTTTTATGTTGAACATCAAAAACAAAAAAATAAAACATACCACAGAGAATAACACTGTCACTTTATTGTAGTCATTTTCTAAGTACCAAGACCAGGAAAAAGAAAAGAACCTTTTAACAATCACAGCTTAAAGGGTCAAAAACATAAGTAGTCTTCTTCTTTATGTTGTAAAAACTTATTAGACACCATACTTATGAGACACTAAATTTAACAGACATTTTATGATGGTTTTTCATATCTATTTAGGTTGCAATAGATGTCAGTCAGTCACATTTCTGCATTTTACAGTGAATTCATAACACTCTTCTGGCCAAACATGAACACTTTCTCTCTCTCAGGAGGACAATATTATAATACTCCCCTATTACTCAGATATAATGAAGGCTCAATGGTTTTAAAAATTCACTTATCTACAGAATTAATGCTCTTAGGCAGAGGTTAGGAAGTTGGTAAAACAGTGCTCAAGAAGCTCCACGTCCAAGTGTGTTAGCTAAAAAAACCCCCAAAACTTAAATCCTTGCTTTCTGAAACATATTGCCACAGAAATCAACTATTTATTCTGCTTATGTAGACAAAAGTATATAACAGGCTGTTCAGGGAACAACAATCCAAAACTCAATTCACAGTATTGCTCTTGGTCTTAAAATTCCTCTGAACACCTGCTCACCTTGCTATATTCTCTTCCATCCCACCCCTTACTCCAACCAAAGCCTTTCCTCTGAGTTCAAGTGCAATCCCAGGCTAGTCTGTTAATCCTTCTGTGTCCCATTTCTACACACACACAGAACTTTGCACAAACAATATCAGATTCATCACTGTTGCTATGTTCCATTGGAGATTTTGACTTAATAAATGCAACTAAAGAATAAAAAGATTGTATTATTAGATACCTAAGTCCCCTTCTAGCACCCTCTTGATCACTCAGGTAATATTTTTTAACTATATAAAGAACAGTGCAGAATACTCCTCTTTTTTTTTTATTCCAGTACAATGCAGTTATTTTACATAAATCAAAACTATCAAAAAGAATTTGCATCTGGCATTAACACAAAAACCACACACATTTGCTGCAACAGCATATTCAGAACAGAACTAGTTAATATGGTGCCAGACACTTGCTAGACCACTGTATCTCTCTTCCAGCTGGCATCCCATTTATTTCATTAATAATAAGAGGATTATCACTATTTTACATACTGAAACAGACAGTAAGGATGTTGACAAACTCTGACAACTTAGCAACAGCAACACTAAATGCTGCCTATCACAGCCTTTAGCCCATCTCTTGACTTCCTGGCCATACAGCCAAGTCCAGCCTGTGCCCAGCCTCCACTTTCACGTCACAGTGAGGCCTGTCAGCACAGAGTGCTCAGAGAAATACACTCACATTGATACAACAGAAACTCCCCGAGGTCTCTTGGGATGGTTGAAACTTTGAACAATGGGCAAGCAAGGCAGTACAGAAGGATGAGAAGCTTCTCCACATGATGACACTCAAAAGCTTCAAGAAACAAATTGAAATTCAGAGAGAAAATCTGAACACAATTCTGAGTCCACATATAGGAAAAAACCTACAGCATTTCCTTCAGCCCCTTGTCACAGGAAATTTCTATCACCTGTTCATCCATTTCATTAAAGCCATCAGTAAAACTGTATCAGTTGGGTGATTGGTCCAGCTAGTGCTAAAACAATAATAAAAGCTCAATATTTATGAGGAGATCCATATTCATTGTTAATATTAGTAACCAATACAGCGCTTGGTTACTTTGGAGTTTGGAGTTACTGTAGACCTCATTTCAGTTTGGAGTTACTGTGGAACTCATTTCAGTATTTTTGCTAGAACTAGGAAAACGCAGAAAATTCTCTGCTAAATGCAGTGTTTAATTATCCTCAAATAACCTTTTAATTATCCTCAAATAATCTAAACATACAGAAGTGGCACAAATATAACTTGGGGCACAGTGTAGCACAGAATAGTTAATGATTTTGCACATTTTTCAGCTACAATTATTATCAGTGAGGCCTGTCATACACAGTGACTGTGAAATAAGTTAGTGAGTTCATAGCCTGCAGCAAGGCCTCCTTTGTAATTCCTGTTTCAGCTGGAAATTCTTTGAAGAGATGATTGAACCATATCGCCTCCATGAAAGCTGCAAAGATATAACAACTGCTGAGAAATTAAAGCGAGAGACTCCATGGAAAATTACAGATGCAGAGCTGGAAGCATTCAAGGAGAAGGTAAAGCCTCGCCTACCTTTTTACATATGTACCTTTTCTTACTCTCCAGATGCTTGAAGTGATTAGTAAGAAAATGTTAAATACCAGATAAGAAATTAGAAACATGACATGTACAAACCTGTATTTGATATTTAGGGATTGGATTTATATTGTAAACACTGCAGAGGTGTGTTATGATTGCCCTATAGCACTCAGGCCTTGCCATGTTTACACACTACTTTCCAGGCAGATGAGAAGCCCTGCCCACATCAAAGTCAGCCAGATGAAAACCACCTCTAAACCAGAAGCCACACAGTACTGCACTGAGCCTGAGCTAATTGGATCTGCTGAGAGGTTTATTAAATGGATCCACTGTTTTGGAGCTTGAACCTCTTAAAGAGCGCAGTTCCAAACATTAACTACTTTGGGAAATTTAGGACCGAATGCAGACACTACAAGTAACTCTAGATATTTCTCCAAAGGCGAGATTGAATGTGAATTCTTACCTCAATAACAGAGTGAAAACTAAACCAGTCTACCATGCAGGAGCTCTCCTGCATCTCAGAGGAACTTTAAGGCTGATGCAGGCTGATCCACTGGGTAAATTAGAGCCTAGTCTGCTCTTTGATTTTGTTGGAAAAATACCTTTTTGCCAATGAACCACCAGGCTTCATCAGGCCAGTGACAAAAGGATACTGCAAACTCTTTCACCCTTAAGAGACAAGTTCTCCTGTAACTCACAGATACTTAATCTAGCAATTTTAGTTATGGTTCCTGTAGGATTAACCTGTGTACACAGAGTTTAGTTATCTCCGCTTTATGGTACTGGCAACTTCCTCAGCAGAGCAAGGATTGTGACTCTGAGCTCAGAGCTGCTAGAAGTCACAGCCTGACATACTAACATAAGCAGAAATCAATGATGATGTAAGATAATACACTATACTATCAACTGCAGCAGCTGGGAAGCAGCCTGACTGCTCACTGTATTACGCTTTTCATGGAGCTGATAACGAGCACAAGGTTATGGTAGTCAGTTATAGGCAGAAAACCTTAGAATTACTCTCAGCTTAAATCATCAAAAATGAGTCAGAGCCCTTAAAACATCTCAGAATAAAAGACAACAGGAAAATAATCACAGATATACACACTTGTGTGCAGATCCAGAGAGTATATAACAGAAAAAAACCCCCATGATTAAGCTTAGTCTTGTCTAGGTCACTAAGGAACCAGAAAAACTCCCTACAGGTTGAAAAGACTCAGCAATATGAAAATGCTAAATTACTCTGTAAAACAAGAACAGCAACAAAAAGTTTAGCTTACACATCTGGAAAGATATGACCCTTATCTTCAGAAGCAAGACAATTCTGGGAGTTTTACAGAGGACATTTACAATTCAATAGAGAAAAACCTGGCAGCTCAGATAAAGGGTGATGCTATAGAATAATTCTCACGAGATAACACCTGGCTAAATCATGAGGATTCTTACCTATAAACATGTAAAAATATAGTTAAATTTCTGTAGAGAAGGAAAATTTAAGGTCTGAACCGAGAAAAAACAGCTTTTAACTTTCTCCAGGGAAAGGGAAAATAATTCGTAAGATTGGTTAAGATACATTTATTTTACACAAACCTGGCCTGGTCTCTTGTTCCCCATGACTTCTTGTTAAGTTATAAAAGCCTTGAGGGTCTGAGCTTGACCATAAACTAAGTACAGTAAAAAACCAATCCTTATCCCCAGGAAACCTTACACAGGGGTGAACAACTCTGGCCCTAATGTAACCATACTGATCAAAAAGCATGGCTTAGCCTCATACTTTGCCATCTCTGTAGCAGACCTGGCTTCCAATGCTGCCAAATCAACACCAGAAAATCTTGCAGGCAAGGGGTAGTGTAGAAGTCCATAAGACACCAGAACTGAGGATCACTGGAATAACTAATTTTTTCTTTCCCCTGCTTTGTTTCAATCAGAGTTACCGCCAAGTCCGTCTGAATGAACTCTTACAAGAGCATTCGAGAGCAGCCAACCTCATTGTCCTGTGAGTTGCAAGATTTGTGGTTCTAACTTTGAGAATAATGTGTAATGGGATTCTGAACTGGAGCAACAGAAACCCTTGTGTTAATTCACTGAGCACAAAAGTAATTTTTTAAGTACCTTCTGAAGGACTTGCATCTGGACTGACTGTTCTCTGGGACTACACTGAATATGAATCTTTTCTGGTGATGAAGCAATTGTATAAAGGAAAGGAGGCCACCAATACAATGACCAGATAAAAGCCCTTTTCAGCGTCAATTTTTATTTAGAGTCACATTTTTTATACACAGCTTCAATAAATTAGCTTGCGTTTGTGATGTATAAATAAACCTCTTTAGTTCTATTAATTCTCCAAAGAGGGGTTGATCAGGTAATGTTTACCATAAATTGACCCATACTTTAAAACACCCATCTCACAGTAATTACAGATAAGAAAATAGACTCATGGACTGCAAAACTGTGCATGTGCTGTATTTTTACCCTTTAAAAAAAATCGTATTATGTGTGCATTTGATGACCCCAATAATATTCTTTACCAGTTTAAGGTTAAAATTACATGCAGTTCATGTCCAGTACAACCAGGTGAGCAAGAGTATGCAAATTAAAGCCTAATGGTTGTTTTGTGCTTTATGATACTAAAATAAACATGTAGTCTAATTATATCAGAGTTGTATATGAACAGCTGACATTTTCTACTTAGTATTTAGTGAGAAGTCTGGGCTACCTCTGCCTTCATAATGATAATTTTATTTTTCCCTCTGCCTAAACAGGAGCCTCCCTGTGGCAAGAAAAGGAGCAGTGTCTGATTACCTGTACATGGCTTGGCTAGAAATTCTCTCCAAGAACCTTCCTCCAGTCTTAATGGTCAGAGGCAACCACAAAAATGTACTGACTTTCTATTCTTAGAAAAACATCAGTGCCTGAAATATGTCTTGCTTGATTTCAACATCTACATTTTTAATGGCAGTGGTTTATTAAAGACACACTCACTTAATACAAATCTAAAACTTTAATAATTGGCAGAAAAATTTTTTTAAATCCAAAGCAACACAGCAAAGAATTAGACAAAAAATGTGAAACGTCCCTGCTGGTGTTATACTCCAGTACAGGCAAAAGAAGGAAAATCTACCTATATATCACGAGACAGCAAATACTTTGAGCACACAAATAAATTCCTCTGATTTTACAAGGTATTGAAAGTGGGTTTCATATTTATGCAAGTAAGCCAACATTAACCGCTATAAAACAAAAAGCATTAAATCTATTAATAAATATTTCAAATTGCACTATCATAGTTGCTAATGAGTGCACAGTAGGATTAAAATGAAATGCACCAACTTGTGAGACAAAAACCTGTATGGCATCCATCAGGTGTAAGTCATGAGCTGATAGAATGCAAGTAGAATACATGCAAAGTTTTTAATTGTAATATTGCCAAATTAAGACCCATACCTACAGCAGATGCTTTTACCTAAATTGTTCTGCCAGTTTATATTAATTCAAACACTTTTAATTAACTGAAAAACTTAAATATATAAAAATATGGACTCTACCACAAGACTTGATAATGTATTTTCAAGCTCAGACATGGAATGGAATGTGTGATTGCAATAATTAAATGTGGTAAGTAAATGTCACAAAAAAAATAGTAAAACACTAAATATTCTGACAATTTTTGCTTTGAATGTTAGCATTAATACAATCTGACATTATACTCTGGGATACATGCAGTGATTTATGTGATTAGAAAACAACAAAAACTCATTAGCTGAGTTGAATGCCTTATTTTTGATTTATATAAAAGATTTCTCTTATTTTTTGACTTTCTAAATAATATTAATTATACACTAACTTAAAATAAAGGCAATCCATTAAGTTGGCTAATTTTTCTATTTTCTACTCTGCAACATTATGGTACTTCATAATTTCAGCTGTCAAGAAAAGCAGCTTCTCTTTTTAATGGGTAAAGCTATATCCCATGTGTAAGCAGTATTTAAATTAAAGACCATCAAGGAACATGGTTAATTTATTTTCTATAGTCCTGCAACTCCTTTGCAGAGATCAACTTCCATCTGAGCCTCATGAAAGCCAGGGAACCCTGAATTTCACTAAATGTATATTTTGAAGCAGGCCTCGGCTTCCATCTTGCTTGAGAGTAAAAAATTTAATTTGTGGTGGATCTAGCACTCCATCTCCAAAAATGACAAATACTTGATATTCATATTTTTTTCTAAGTTCAACAGCAGCAATTCAGCAGAACATGGTAATGTAGCCCAGTAATCCAAGCTTTATTTTCTCCATCTATTAAAGGCAGGATATTAAATATTGATATTTTCTCATAATGTTCTTCCTTTGCTTCTTACACATTCACAACCAGGTTGAAGGATCATTTTGCAATTTAATGCATTACACAGATATACAAGTTTCCTCAATATACCAGACTTCCTGCACAACTCTGAACAAACCAAAGCTCACATTCTGTACCTCAAAACAAGATTATTCTCATCCTTCACAGTGATGTTAGCAGTGATACAGGAGCTTGTTACATGCTGCCAGGTCCTTCCAAATCCTTGTAGAATTGTAATGGCCACCATTCATTCCACCTCACTTCAGACACCACACAAGTATAATCCAAATGGCACCCAGTCAGTGCCAAGAAACAGAGCTTTTAGGGAGGCTCCACTTAGGCCTTCTGTAAGTGTGTTTCTTATCACAATCTGTGCAAGGACTTGGAGGAATTACACACCTCTATTAAGCCCTTTAACTATGTACATGAGTGGGGATTGTTTCCTAAAAATTCCCAAGTACTGTAATTCTCAATCTATAAGTAACATTGACCCCAACTGTTTTGGGGGACCTAAGCAGATCCAAAAAGAGAATGAGCACAAAATGAACCAGCAATGTCACTTTCAATACTATTCACACTTCTCTCTCACAAACACATTGCTGTAGGCGTTGCAATAATAAACCCCAAGAGGTACCTTTCTAAATAAACAGTCATCAAAAACTAAGTACTAACACATATTTCTGTAAAATTTCTTGCTTGGACTACAGTGATTAATTAGAAGATGTATCGACACAACAGTGTTATGGGATTTATAACAAGCAGCACAAAGTAAGGATGCAACGACACTTAACTACCTGAAGGTGCTATTTCCACAAATTCACAGCTAATTTAAACCAAGTATTTTCCTAGCAGCTTCTATTTCCTTTTCCTCACCATGATTTCTAAATGTGCACAGATCAATTTGGAGAGAGTATTAATTATGGACTATCTTAAATTCCAACTTTGATTGCAACATTTAGTCCACCTACCTCATTTCCAACTCTGTAACAGACACTTCTCCTTTATACGTTATGCATAAAACAACTGCTGAATTGTAATCATCACGTTAGTAACTAAACTGTAATTACACATCTGACATCTCTAGACAAATACAGCTCTAATGCTAACACATTTTTAGTTTATATGGCACTACCAGCTCCTTGAGTTTATATAATTTAAGTTTGATCAGCCACAACAAAAACAACCATAGATAAGGTGACCAGGGACATTAAAGTGTGAAAATACCATTCCTATGAAGCAAGAACAAAGAACATTTTGAATTTTGTTCAAAAGCCTAGGCATCCTGCACAGCTAGGCTTGTGCCTGAGGGCCTGTTAAAATGATCCACTATCGTTCCTCTCATCAGTGAATCTTACCTTTCCCTCCTAATGTTAGTGGAGCTCCAACAGGTATCACAGAAGGCATTTCATCATAGTTCAGAGATTACACTTTCCTTAAATCCTTTTACAACCACTGGCAAGTTGCCCATCTTGATCACATATCCCTGGAGCACAGTTCAGATTATGCTGTCCAGAACAGCATTTTTCCAATGTGCCTTTCGCTAGATTTTTCAGTCCCCAACAGAGATTATGTTTGAGGGAATTGTTTGCCTATTTTATTTTTAAATCAGCTACCCAACAGTGCAAGTTGAAAAGGCACTAATCAAGAAGGCACTGCATTGTGAAGATAAACAAATGCAACTACAAAAGGCACACTGCAAAGGGCATATTGTTATCCTACTTCACACTCAAAGGAGTTTTCACTTCATCTTCATAATCACAAGGTACAAAGCTCCAGCCACCTGCATAGTAAATTTCATCAGTCTTAAACCTCTGCAATTTTCATTGCATCTTTGAGAAGTCCTACCAAAAGCCTTTCTAACTAAGCAAAATATTACAAGCTGCCCTTAGTTCTCAGAAAACCTAGACACTCCTCATTTCTTCTCTATTTTTCTCTCATTCCATGTGGTATTTCAAAATCTTTAAGGCAAAAGCAGTTTCAGCAACTGATTAGGAGTTTACAAGAAAGAGACATGTCAACAGCTAACATGAATTAGCACTGCAGTGTTAGATATGAGGCAAACAGCTCCAGAGTTTTAGCTATTACTGACTCATTTCACTCCCCTTACCTGTTTGTCACCTCTCCCAGTAAAGCTGGGAGAACAGAATTTGAGTAACCCTCAGGCTTTTCAGCTTGAAGTTCAGGGGTCTCCCTTAACCTCTGGCCATTTGGCTGTTAGTCGACTTCAATGAAGCAAGTGTGGATCACTCCAAGATCCTGACCTCTCTCCCTTGCTACCTCTGCAACTTTTGGCAAACGGGCAATAAGCTCTTCAGGTGCTGCTGCTCTTTGCTAAATTAGTGGCTTGCCCCTCAAGTTACAGATGAGGAAAGTCAAGGTTTAACAACAGTGCTTCAGCAGAAGTCAGGCCAGTGTTTAAACATCTGTTCATGCTGGTACCCGGGACACAGCCCCTTGGCAGCTGTGTAGCCCATCGAGAGCGCGCAGACAACGTTGTGGAGGGAACATCTCACAGTGGCCTTGACTTTGTAGGGAAAAATGGAAACAACAAACAAATACAGCGAGTTGTAGCTCACATCCTCCACAAACAACAAGAGCAATAACCCACGGTCATGCTGGAATTTCATCAGAGGAAATTCAGTTTCAAACAAAATAAAACACTAAGGTTGTCTGGAACAGAGTAAAAAGCAATGGCAAAATTCCACAAACCCCACACTGTAAAGCAAAACATGCAATCAAAAATAGAGCTTCATTATAAACATACAACGTCGTAATAGCCTTTTATATTACAAACCTTAATCACTGTGGAAAAGACAGCTGTTCTAAATGAGACTGGGGCGGGAAATCCCTCTTTTAAAGCCAGAGTTTTCTTCTAATAAAAATTCTCATTTTAACACCAAAACTTCAGTGGGGAGAATTTTTTGTGGACCATTATCCTTGAAAGAAGCTCTGTTTCTTTCTGTGTACAACAAAGCAGCCTCCACTCCTGCTCTCAATTTAGGTAAAAAGGCAGATGATTTCAGTTTATCTCAGTATTGTTTTTCAAAATCAGGAGGAAACGCCTAATGGAGAGCAGCACTAATCAGCAATCAAGAATGCAGGAAGGTTGACTGACTGGGTATCTACAGAGCAAGCAACAAATTCTCAGGACCAATGTAAACTTGCCCAGACTTCAAGCAAAGGGTTTGGGGGGAAGGGGGAGGCCTCCCTTGTAAAGATCTGGGGGGGAAAAAAGGTGTCACTTGGCTGAGACCTTTCTCATTAATAATATTTTTGGATGAGTCCTTCTCTCTATTATTCATGTGCTTCCAGGCTACTTTAAGCACAGTTTAGAACCCTTCCTTAAACACGAGTTTAGCCTGCTTCACCAAGTCTGGCCATTCACAAAATTAGTCCTTTTCTACACTATAATGCAGGATGCAGTTGTAAACTCTATAATGTCACTTATATACACATTCTCATTCAAACAGTGCATACTACTTAGACTGAAAATACTGAACAGGAATAAAAGAAAGCCCAAATCGAGACATTCTTCAAAGTACCTTTCCCAACTGAACCACATTGTGTAGTAAAGGTTTCACTGCCATCTGCCTGCATTTAAAAAACGTAGCATAGCAAGGTCACAATCATATACACTTAGAGTAAAAAAAAAAAAAAAATCACAAAGAATAGTTGACAAAATTTAGACCAGCAAAAAGAATCCAACAGTCTGCAGCTATTTTGCAGAGACAAATACCTCTATTGGCGTCACTAGTGAGTTTTGAAATTATGAATCCAATGGGATAGTCTTGTCAGCCCACAACACAGAGCCACGGGGGAATTTAGGGAATTCCCTATTCCTAGGCATACAGACATATCCTATCCTATATATAGCTATGAAGATAGATAGATAGACAGATAGATATAGGAAAAATAAGGGGGAAATTACATCGCAGATGGAATGGTAAGAGGGCAGAGTATGAAAGACTGAAATCATGAGTCTATGGCTCCACAACAGAACAGGGGAGGCCGAGCATTGACAGCTTTTCCTATCTACAGCACCAACAAGAGTTGTTCTGCTTTCATACAAGCAAACGCTTCTGTCTTGGCATGACCATTTCTGAAGGCGTCTTTTTCTCCCACTATGCAACCTGCTCTAAGAGGATCTGCTTTAACACCAGGATTAGGCGGGATGGTCTCCAGAGGTCCCTCCCAGCCCCAGCCACCCTGTGACTCCGGGAGGACATCGGCTGTTCACAGGACACACAGCTCTGTGCTCAGCCACCCCTGCTGTACTGTGCGAACACGGTGCAGTTCCGCGGCCCCTCTGCGGGCGCCGGGCCCGGCTCCGCCCGCCCGTGCAGCCGCAATCGCGTCCCCCGGCAACGCCGCGCGTCCCGCGGGGTCCGCCCGCCATCCCGCGGCACCG
>WBMZ01002949.1:0-10672 GCA_013400975.1 Atrichornis clamosus
CACGGAGCGGCGGCGGGCGCGGGCGCCCCCTGGCGGGCGGCGGTGGGCGCGGCATGACCGTGAGGGGCGGGCTCGGTCCAGCTCCCTCAGCCAGACCCGCCCGGGACAGAGCCGAAATCGCACCGGGGAAGACTCGGAATTCAGTCGGAGCGCGGCTCAAATCCAACCGAGGCGGCCCCGTAGTGACACGAAACGGTGCAGGTGAGGGGGCACTGCATCCCAGCCGTCCCCGGGGCAGAGTCTCAGGCTCTCGGCGGACCCCGTGAGGGAACAGCTACTCACTTGTGATAAAGGTTTCCTTGTAATATTTAGGCATAGCAGCGAATGAGGTGCCATTAGCCCTTTGTTATTTGTTACGAGCCCAGATGCTAACATTCAGCAAGAATTTGATATGCACATTGTTATATTACACTCCTTCCGTCGTATATATCACAGAATATTCCAAGTTGGAAGGGACCCACCAGAATCAAGTGCAACTCTTCAGCAAATGACCCATACAGGGATCAAACCCACAGCCTTGGCATTATCAGCACCAGGCTCTAGCTGAGCTAATCTCAGTGATATTTGAAGAGGTTTTTCTTCAGAGACAGAACAATTATATTACATGCTTTTAATCAGAATGAAAAGAATTACAGTGCACACGTTTCTGTCTTCTGAAGCACTTCGTTGCCTTAATGGGACTGGTTTGTTGAGATCCCTCATCGCTGGTGGCCTGAGGTTTGAGAGTAAATGGACTGGGGGTAAATCCTGCCCTTTTCTGCTTTGAGAACTGCTGGAAGGAGATAGCCACAGACATGTCCTTTTGTAAAATACTCCCTTCTGCAAGAAAAATTCAGAAACAGGTTATCTCTTGTGCTGATCACTAGATGGGACATTTTTTTTCAGAGGATACAGAATGGGGGAGGGTGATTTGTACTGTGGTAGTGTTGGAAATGGGTTTTGCACTGATGAACGTAATTTCATTTAGGTGGTGCTACATCACATCCCAGGTGCAGGCAGTTAGTGCAGGGCTAATGGAGCTCACTCTGCTTTCTTCAGAGTTACAGCAAGGCTAAGTCAGGCAATATTTACTGTTACGACCTGAATGGAATATCTGAACTGCTTCCAGATCTAATCTGTCCATGGAAATAACATTGTCTTTGATGTGATAGTGTGTGAATAATTAAATAAAACTTTTGATCTCAGTTCCTTCTGCATGGAGGATAGCCCAGAGTGTCCACATCTGGACATAATTCATACTTAAACTGACTAAACCCCCCATTGATAGGTCAGATTTGGCCATAGTTTGGGTTTTGGGAACTGTATGTGTTGTGATCTACCTTCTTCTGGCTGTGTAGGAGCTCTAAGCTTTTGCTACTACTGTCAAACCCAAAAATGTTGGGATTTGTGGTTGATTTCTTTTAACACAACTTACTGCACTGAGAGGCAAACCAGTAATTTTCTGGTAAAATACTACTTTTAATCTAGGCACTCATAAATTAGGGTTGAAAAGCTACTTTCGATATATTTTATTTAGGACTTCATTGGATTAAAATAACGGGGCAATGAGATTGCATCTTTGTCTGCTCTAACTTAAATTACTATTTTCTTCGTCCTGAAGACACTACTCCCTGGACACGCTCTCTGTGCTTGAATATTTTCAGGTGCATTCTGCATTCTTTAGGAATTTCCATTCTATAAAATATGTAAAAGTTGTCCCTTCAATAGAAAAGTCCTGCTGATACAGAAATAGCCAACCAGTTGCTTTCCTACTATCTGGACGTACTGCAAAGAAATTAAAGCATGACCTTCAAAAATGTAACATTTGTATTTATACCAGAATGAAGGATTTTTTGGCAGAATTACTACCCTGCCTATTATGTGAACTTGGTTGTCCAATCTAAAAGTAATACCAAGTACTGTCTGGTTTGTCTTCTGGTTCAGAGGGGTTTTATTTGTGAGAGAATGACTCTAATTGTCTATATTGTTTCTAAGCCTTTTCAGGAATATCAGTGCTTAATGTATTTTAATTTAAATTACTTTGTTGGGAGGAAGAGCAAACTGGAATAGGAGTTATCCCGAGAACCTGCATTTTAATTCCTCCTGGAGGTGTCAACTGTCTTTGAATTCTGTCTACTAATTCTAACATATTTTATGATAAATGCATATTATAGGCGAGATAATTTTTTTTTGCTCTGTGTATAATATGTTTTTTGTCTTCTTAAAATAAATGTCATGTGTGATGGCAATACAATGGATAGAGCATTGCTGCCAGTGGTGTTTGGGTTATCTTGACACATTTACAATCAAAAACATGCTATGCTTGAATGCATTGGCTTAAGTATGTGTTTGTGAAAGGCAGAAATGTGTGCATTTTAGTTCTTTTCAGTCTGCTTAAAAGCATATATAAACAGTGGTTGCTCTATCTCTGAAGAAAATATCTCTATAAACACACATTTTTAGCATTATCTTACATACGATAGAAGGGCTGTAATGTAACAATGTGCATATGGAATCTTGATACTGATACTGATTTATAAGAGGTTTGGGTTGGGGGTTTTTGTTGTTTCTTAAGAAGAGCAAAATTTGCATGATTTTCACTTCTGACCTGTGAGGTGCAGGCATCTATGGGATTTGGAGAATCAAGAGAAATCAGATAAACATGCTCTGAATATTTCTATTTGTTTGGGGGTTTTTTTATGTCAGTAAAAGAGCAGATAGCTCGAATGAATCAACTTAATTGGATTCCTAATTTAATTTAGTTTTAAGACTGTAAGATTTATAATTGTTGAAATAGTTGTTTTACTGTTGGTTTTTTTTCCTTTTCTAAAAATGTTGGATGCTTTGGAGAACTGGGTGACAGAATTTTTTTCACAGATTGCAAATAAGTCAGGTTGTTTTCTGATATTTTTCCATGCCTGTAACTTGTGAAACCACGTTCTAAACATTTTATGTAATTCTTTTTACTTGTATGTACGGAGGCTTTAGATCCTACTGATTCTCTTATCAAAGAAACTGCTTTCGCTGACTAAAGTAAGACAATATAATCTCTCAAAGTTAACAAAGATAATTGCTATCAAAATATAGCTGAGCCAGCAGTGTGTTGTGGCTGTTAGAAGCAGACTGGGATTTTCTGAGTTAACTCTAAGCTGTGCATTTTAATACACTATTTAGAAAAGACATCCCTGTTTATGTCATGAAATTGCAATATGGATAAGTTTTATCTACTTGGTTAAAAATAGAGCTCTGTAAGATGGAACATCAGCTGGTTTGGTGCCAGGTAAAATGAACTCGTTACTCTGAGATGTTTTCCCCACAGGGCTGTGCTGCTGTGGCCAGTTATTGACTGAAAGACACTGTTTGCTCACAAGACAGTTCTCACTGGTGATGATTAAGTAAAAAAAAATGGGGTGTATTGACATCTGTATTAGAAGAAAAAAAATCCTAAGTTTAGCATAAACTCAAATGGCTAAATGAGTGCCTGAGAAGGAGAAAGATTAATGGCAATTAATAGAAAACAGAACTGGAAGGGTCTGTCAGTGTTGCCATGTTCATCCCCCGGCCCTCAGACAAGACCAGCTTTCTCTCATGTGAATATTTTTGTGAGTTTCAATGAAGCTTTTTGGTTTTGATTGCTTTTGGTTCTCTGCTTTTTCTACAGGTCGTTTTTTTGTCAAATGCAAGTTTACAGTGTAACTGACCTTCTCATTTAAAAAGCCAGACCCCATCCGAACCTGTTTGGTTTGGCAAGACTGGAAGTTGGGGGTGAGTTGGGGTGCAGGCTTTTTAAAGAACTGCTGACCTTGAAGAGTAACTGGGTCCAGTACTGATGAAATAGTTTATTTCCACAAATAACTTAAGAAAACAAATATTACTTATTTTAATGGTTTATTTATTTTTCATGGTAGAACTGTGGCTTCAACTTAAAATAGTATTTGCTCTTGTTTAAAAATAAATGTGTGTTAATTCTCACTTTAGAATTTTACGGAGATAGTTATGAGGGCTGACATGGGGAACCTTGTCTCCAGTGGTTGCTTCTGAGGAAGAATCTGCACATTTTGACTGAAATTTAGACAGACAATTTGTGAATTGTCCTCTAAGTAGTTCCCCAAAATGTTGGTATTACATAGAGGTATTTTATGTCACTGCATGTTTCAAGTTCCTTCATTTAGACATGAACCAAGAGCTGTATTCTAGTCAGGTACTTCTGTGGAAACTGATTTTGTTTAAACAAATCTGTCAAACTCTTTGAAGGTTCCCCAGGTGGCAGAGAGTGAGCACAGGTATTTATTTAACCTTCAGCCCATGACCTTCCTATCGACGTGGGTTATGTCCCTATATGTTTGTGGAAATAACCAAAGCAGTGTTGAACATTTATTCTCCTTGATTGGAAGGACCTCCTAATTGTGTGGAGCTGCACAAGATGATACTTCAGACAAGGGCTACAAAGAAACTTTTCTTTGCTTTCATGTGACCTTGCTTTATCTTCAATAAACATTGTGCTGTTTTTTTTCTTTTACTTGAAATGTTTTACCAAATCCAGGTTTGTTTGTTTGTTTGTTTGCTTTTTAATTCCAAGCTCTGACAGAGCCTTTTTTACACATCAGAATTTCACAAGCTTTACAGAGGTGAGAGACCTGGGGCAGTGCATATATAACAGAAACTTTTAGATTTTACCTCTAGGCATGCTTATGCTGCTCTAAGTGGGCCTCATGTTCTCTGTTACAGTTTGATAAGAAGCTGAATTGAATTTTATTTATTTTATAGCATTTTTACCTGTGTTTCTGCATACTTTTAAATTGTTTTTGCATTTCAGTTTTTTCTCATGCTTGTCATTATCTCTAAATCACTCATTCTTCCAATGTATTTGATTCCAATATTTGATTCTTTGCTTTTCTCTTATTCTGTAAAGAAGGAAACTGGTGTAGTAGGTCAGGAAATCCAAACATAAGGCTTCATTAGCAAAAAGGGAAATACCTCAGGCATATCTGCCTTCTCACAGAAAACTTCCAGGCCTTGCTTGTCCCCTGCCTGCATCAGGCTCTCCAATCATCACAGCCATTTGAAAATTTTTGTCAAGAAAATTCATTGCTTTCCTTTTACGTAGATAATTGTGCCTCCGAGCAGGCTTTGATCTGGCGGATGCAAAAGTCCCATTCATTTCCTGTGCAATCCTTATTTTTTAAAACCTTTGTACAATTTTCAGGGATCCCTAGCAAGAAGCAAACCCTCAGCTTTCAAGAGAGCCCTTGTGGATAGACTTTATGTGCAGGTGATGTGCTGAATTCATTCAGTGTTGCCATGGCAACCTTTTTTTTTTCTTTATCCAGAAAAAGATTGCTTTATCAGTAAATGTACCTTTCCACAGTACCCCGTGGTTTTTGTTCAGGGGTCTCATACCTCTTAGAAGCAATAGATGGGCAGGCTCTGGAATTAGCAGTGTCACAGATCCTCACTAATGCTCTTTATTCCTCAGCTCTAAGTATACCAGCATTTAGTCTCTCAACCTCTTCTCTGTGGTTTTTGGCAGAAGACTGTCCCTTCCACACTGCGTGGAGTGAGATAATCTCAGATTCTGGCTTCTGAGCATTATTATTTTACAGCTAGGAGATAAAATTTTCAGTCTTGATGTTCTCCTGTCCTTTTTTCCTGATCTCAAAGAGTTCTTGGTCATCTTTTTCAAGGGTCTATTTTGCTGTGCATAACAGCCCTCCTGCCTCTAGGAGACATCAGATTGGTGCTGTTGCGTGTTCATGTCACTGACAGTTTTTCAGGGATAAAAAAAGTATAATAGGAGGATGGAGATCCAAACTGAGATGAAAATGATGATACTGACCGTAAGACACTAATCCCCTTCCAGAAGCCAGGGAGTTATTTCTCATGATAAAGTGATTTGTCTCTCTCAAAAAATTATTCTTGATTTCCAGTCAGTCAGGATTACTGTGACTGTGAGTCTGTCCTGTTAAACCACAGGGATGGTGCATAAGGAGAACGTTATTGGGAGCAGTTTCATGGAGTGGTGGGTGGCAGCTTCAAGAATTAATGTATATATTTTTATATATTTCCACACAGGCAAATGCACCTGCATGTATTTTTTTCTATGTCAAATAAAATACCTTGCCCACAGATGGCTCTTTGGATTAAAAGGATTGGAAATAATAACACATTTCTATTTTCAATGAATAAACCTATTTTGCTGTTATCCCAGTCAGCAACATCCATCTGTTGAACATTACTTGGGCACTGCCCCCACAAGAGAAATATTACAGGTAAAATTACGTTTAGACTATAATTACATTCATTATGTAATTATAATTCATTTACATTATATTTTTATTTCATGCTGTTTATAAAACAGTTTGTGTAGAAGATCCAGTAAATTATCAAGAACTCATCTTGTGGTAGTATCACAGAAAAAAATAATTTCAGATAATGTATTTTGTGCTTCTGATTCTTTGAGAATAGCATACAAAATTGTGTTAGGTATAAAATCTCAGTGTTGCTGTAACATTCCATTAACATATATAACTTTTAATAGTCTTTATTGTGCAGGTCATGAGCTGATACTTGTGTGTTGCAGGATCCTGTGGACATACAGGGCTGTTTGGGATAGCCACTCATATTCCAGCCTAAATATCCACTCCTATTCCAGCACCACCCTGTGAGGTCTTTGACCCTTGTCTTAGGGACATGTCACAGATCTCAGACGGTACCTACAGAATCTGCTCCTGTGCTGGGGTTAGGAAAGATGTGCACATTTTCCTCTCTGTGGTGGCACAGACCTCTGGTTTAGGAAGAAGAAAAGAGCTTAAATGCTTGCCCAGTCACGGCATCCTGCACTGGAATAAGAAAGGTCAGGCAATAACTTTTGTTCAAAAAGAAGACTTCAGTAGAATGGATTTGGTTTATTTAATAGTAAAGAAAAGGTCATGTCTTTTGTTCTTTTATTCTCACATAAATTGATTTTGTAAAGTTGAAGTTGGTTGATCAGCTTTTGTGTTCTACGGCTTTGTTATTTCAGTCCTGGAGAAAAGGTCATCTTCTTGCTGGGTATCTGATATTCCATGGTCCATTAAAACTGCATTATTTTTGCTGAAGCTCTTTTTCTTTTCTTGCATTTTTGTTCTCTTTTTTTTCTCCCCTATCTTCACTTGTCCCAAGTCAACTCAGCTCCAGCTGGGTAGTTTGTCTCCACTCTGGTGTATCAGAGGTGCCTGCATAGGATTGTATCTATTTGGGGTATAGAAATGTGAATGTCTTGGCTCTGCTAACCTAATAGGCCATTTAGATTCACATAGGCTTTTTTCATATTTTGTTTACTATTCGAGAGCTTGAAGAGATTCCCACTCTCGTACTTTCTTAAGGGAGTGAATTGCATTCTGTCTCAAAAGGAAGTGTCAGTACAACAGTGACTGAATTTTTTTGCGTGGAGTAAGAAATATAAATGAAAAAAATTAAGAATTTGGAGGTCTGATGTGAAATTTATAATGTGACTCTTCTACTAAGGAAATAGTATTTTCTTTACAGCTAGCTCATCACTGACTTGTTTGCCTTATTTGAGTTTTACTCCAGCAGTCTTTGATATGGTCAAAGAATTAGAAAAGTTTTACTTCAATGTGCTCATCAAATCAGCAATGTTAAGCCAAATGAGTGTCAGTGGGGAAAGGCTTAATTTTAGGGTAGTGGTAGAAAAGAAAGTAATCACCTTTGTCTTCCTGTGTTGTCACAGTAGTGTAAGAAGGAGCTGGAGGAGTTGCCTTTTTATCAGAAATTACCGTGCAGGTCTTTACATCGTCTTGTTGAATATAGTGCATGCCAGCACAGTAATTATATGTGAACACAATTTTCAAACTGCCAAATATTTTTGCTTTATACTAAGTACCAGTACTAATGATCAGGTGCCAAAGGCTGACATGAATGCACATCTCAAAAGTTATCCCCTGTATTTTTTCTTTAGAGTTGTTTCTGTTTTTTTGTCAGCACACCTGTGTGTGTGCACTTGGAGGTTAAAATTCCCTGTGAGACGATTATCAAATCTTCTGAATAAGTGTCAGCTGGGGACACTGCCCTCCCACAGTTTCAGCCCAGCTGCCCTTTGTTTCCTTCTAATTGCTACTGCTCTCAGATCATTCACATTTCATGCTCTTTTCTTATGAGTTCATCTCATCCTCCCTGGAAGCAAACTTTACTTATACTTTGATCAACATTTACTCTTCAAAAATGTTGTGGAGAAGATACTGGAGGCCTGCTGCTGCAGTGATGGGGGTAAGTAGACAAAACTGATACTGTGTAAGAACCGTGTCCACCAGCAATGTTTCTGCTTGATTTGGAAAGCATGGCCGACTGGGATCAGAGCTTCCCCGTAGCCCAAAAGAACAAAAGGTACTCTCAAAAATGCAGTAGCTAATACTTGATGAATATAATCTGACATGTTGGATATTCATTGGGTCTGATGACATAAATATTCTGATAGCACTGTGTGTTGATTTTTCTCAAATGAGGGAATGTTAATCAAAATAACGTGTTACTGTAGACTCCTGATCTGCAGGAGCAGCTGAAGGTTATTCTTCTTTGGCCTTGTTATGAAGGTAGAGTGTGCTCTAAACGGGAGGTATTAAATCAGAGCTCAGGGTGTTTTGTAGCCCTCATAGCACTAATAGCTATTGATGCTACAAATTATGTTGTCTTCATTAGGATTTTTGCCTTGAAGTGAGTCACTGAAATTAAAAGGTTTCTGCATACCTGCACATTAGAAGGCATTGCTCCAGTATTTAGGATTAAATTGAGCCTTTTGGACCTTGCCTGTATAGATTATCACACAAATGGCACACAGGCCCCTCAGGAAAGAGGGAGATAACTGTGCATTACATTAATATGTAAGTACATATGCTAATGTGTGGTTGTGTTTTGGCCAAGATGTGAGTGTTTGATGTGCTGTTTGTGCTCCCCTCAGAAAGCTCCAGTTCTCTCCCCTGGCCCATCCCTGCCCTGTCCAGTTCCGGGTGGTGGATTTGCCAAATACCCACCTGCTCTGTAAGGTGAAAACTCTCAGAGATGCCACCTCTGATGTAACAGCACGTTATCAGGTTAGGTAGTGGAGATCTGCATGCAGCCATTTGTAGTACCTGCAGCAGTTTGCTGGGCAGTCACATTTACAGCACGATCCATGCAGGACTGCTCTGTGCAGGGACAGTGACTGAAGGATGGGGCCTTTGTAAGCACAGTTCTGTGCACAAGACTTAATAAATTGAGAACAGAGGAATCTAGGGGCAAGTTTAGTGGGCTTAGTCCATCCTTCCGTGGTGTGACCAGACTTGTCTGTAGGGTTTGAAGCAGCGTGGGAGGGGTAAAACACCTGCTGCTGTGAAAAGGGATATGTTTTGACTAAACTGAAGGTGTCTTGCAGATGCACATGGAGGAGCCTTGTTTCACTTTCCTGCAAACCAAGGGAACACTTGGCTTAGCTCACCACAGGAGGTATAGCTCCCATTCAGCTGGGTTTTTCTGAGCAATTTGTCCCATATAGCCTGTTGCTATGGGAAACCATAACTGTAGCTAATTCCTGGCATAATGTAGCTTAAAGTCCAGAGTAATGTGCTACAAACAACACATCATCATCATATGCTTCTGTCACAGCTTCTCAATTAATTTATCTAGGTTTGCAGATGGCCCGTGTCTTGTCTTTGGTTGTGTATAAATGAGGCTCAGGGTGCATCCCTATCTATGTCTGTTCGTATTACTTAGAGTCTGTGCTAGGCAGGTGATTGTGCTTTGAATTTCATACATTCTCTTTAATCATTTAATTGTTTTGGTGCCTTACATATTCATGGCATCATAGAATGGTTTGAGTTGGAAGGGACCTTAAAGATCATTCAATTCCAATCTCCTGCTATGGGCAGGGACACTTTCCCCTAGACCAAGATATTCCAAGCCCCATCCAACTTGGCCTTGAACACTTCCAGGGATGGGGCAGTCACAGCCTGTCTGGTCAACAAATATTGACGCTATATGAGCTTCTGTAAACTGATAACATGACTGAAGAAAATACCAAAATATTCTGTGTTTGGTGGTTGTGCACATAAATTGTAATGATTAAAACATCACTGCTCTTTTATGTCCTGGGCAGAGCAGTAGCCAAGGCAAAGGAACAACCATAACTGCCATTTGGGACTGTGAACCCAAGCCCTTGTTTTTGTCTCTTAGTCTGCATGAGACAAAGTAGGTTTTCATGACTGGAGTCTGTATGGACAGTTCTTAACCAGTAGTTCTTAAAAAAAAAAAGGAAGAAACAAAGGGGGATGTAGTTTGTAGAGTTCATACTTCACCACACTGGGATGGAGCTTGTGTCAACTGGCCTCCAAAAGGGCAAAAAGGTTTTAATTTGGCCTTTCCTGCAAAAAGACCAGTTTCCTCTAGAGCAAGAGATTCTGCTAACCTCACCTGCTCTTCTGCAGGCTGCCAGCCACTGATGTGATTAAAAAAGTTATTATTAATTTCTTCATGACTTTTATTGCCACTGATGCCTTTAGTATCAAAGTAATACAAAATCAGTTCATGAGGTCAGGCTTTTAAATGGGGGACCCATTTCAGATATTGCTAATAATAATGTAAATTTCCAGTAATTTTATGTCAGCTTCTCATTACAGGAAGTCTAAAAGTCAACTTTAGCCTTTGTAAGTGTCGTGGTTTTGCT